>JAUJYZ010001112.1:0-204696 GCA_033675265.1 Actinostola sp. cb2023 | reverse complement strand
CTCAATCAAGGGAGCGGTAAAACAGGGCTCATTGTTTGCCTGCTGGAAGATACGGACATTACACATCATGAGTGCTGATTGGTAACAAAGTGAGAGGAGGGTGCATCAACTATTGATGTCTGAAGTCTTCTCTGCTCTCTTTTCAGAGTCGAGCCACTGGACTGGTTACAAAAAGGAGCACAAGCGTTTGAAGAAGGAAACTACGGAAAGCTATAACGCTTTTAAGCACAGCGGTTCAAAGGGGAACTCAATTTTGAACAGCAGATGTTGGCTTATCATCACCTATCTGACGCATGTTATATAACTGAAGAGTTATCGTGATTGCATCGAGTACGCCTCGAAAGCACACAGTAAAGAACCTTTGCAATCCAAGGTAAAGTGATAAAATAGTAGATGACTGGATGAATCGTGAGGATGTTAGTACATCACTTCATTCTGTTGTAATTTAAGGTTTCCTTCCGTGAGTTTTCACCTTTTTCCTTTAATGACCTTCTCCTCTCATGTTTTGTCTTTTTTGTTTTTTCTCGCGAAAACTCACTAGAGTCGTTTTCGTAGGAGTGGGAACCCCGGTGGTACCGTGACACTCAAATGGCTTCCTGCCTGAACCAATCAAAAAGCGTGCAGATGCATCTCATCCAATCAAAACTCTTTCAATACGACACGGGTACCGTAACTTTCCCACTCATAGAAAACGACTGTATTATATGAACACCATGCAGACCCAAGAGACTACGCTGTGTAGCGAGCTGACTGTTCTTATCATTTCTGTAAAAAAAAAAATTATGTAGGGAATGTCAGAAACGTGGAAACAACGTGGCAATGAATTGCTGAAGCTTAAAACTCTACGACCTCATGTCCGATTACTACTCGTTAGCCCTGCGTTATGCACCTCCCGACTGCAATGAGCTACGTGCCGGCGGTATACAGCAATAGGAGCATGGCTTATGTCAATCGCAACATGATCAGAGATGCCAAGGCGATGCTAGACGATGTATTGAATTGAGGAAGACGTGGTTTCGGGTAAGTGTTTTAGAAAACGTGCTATTTCTGGTCGTCTATCACTTGGCCGGTGGCGAGAAGAAATTACATACAGTACCGAACAGGTTGGTAAAGCGGTACGTTTTGCCACAATCTTTTTAGGCTCCAGGCACCGGTAGTTCAACGAGTGAATAGCGCTCATAGTTCCGTTGAATAAATCCTTATCCAGTGGATAAGTTGATGCTATTATCCTGACCAATAAATGTATCCACTGGAAAAAGATTGATCCAACAGATAGCGCTGCTATATCTACTCTTTCAACAACCGGGGCCAGCTTACTAATATTGCCACCTTAGAGGAGAGAACACTTTTAATACAATAGTGTAGCAGGGACCAGACAAAGCTGTATGCTTAGTACTGAGAGGAGAGTAATGTTGACTGTATACCTACTATGTACTCAGGGCTACTGCTTAGTACTGAGAGGAGAGTAATGTTGACTGTACCAACTATGTACTCGGGCTACTGCTTAGTACTGAGAGGAGAGTAATGTTGACTGTACCTACTATGTACTCAGGGCTACTGCTTAGTACTGAGAGGAGAGTAATGTTGACTGTACCTACTATGTATACTCAGGGCTATACTGCTTAGTACTGAGAGGAGAGTAATGTTGACTGTACCTACTATGTACTCAGGGCTACTGCTTAGTACTGAGAGGAGAGTAATGTTGACTGTACCTACTATGTACTCAGGGCTACTGCTTAGTACTGAGAGGAGAGTAATGTTGACTGTACCTACTATGTACTCAGGGCTACTGCTTAGTACTGAGAGGAGAGTAATGTTGACTGTACACCTAATAAACTATGTACTCAGGGCTTAGCTGCTTAGTACTGAGAGGAGAGCAATGTTAACTGTACCTACTATGTACTCAGGGCTACTGCTTAGTACTGAGAGGAGAGTAATGTTGACTGTACCTACTATGTACTCAGGGCTACTGCTTAGTACTGAGAGGAGAGTAATGTTGACTGTACCTACTATGTACTCAGGGCTACTGCTTAGTACTGAGAGGAGAGTAATGTTGACTGTACCTACTATGTACTCAGGGCTACTGCTTAGTACTGAGAGGAGAGTAATGTTGACTGTACCAACTATGTACTCGGGGCTACTGCTTAGTACTGAGAGGAGAGTAATGTTGACTGTACCTACTATGTACTCAGGGCTACTGCTTAGTACTGAGAGAGGAGAGTAATGTTGACTGTACCTACTATGTATACTCAGGGCTATACTGCTTAGTACTGAGAGGAGAGTAATGTTGACTGTACCTACTATGTACTCAGGGCTACTGCTTAGTACTGAGAGGAGAGTAATGTTGACTGTACCTACTATGTACTCAGGGCTACTGCTTAGTACTGAGAGGAGAGTAATGTTGACTGTACCTACTATGTACTCAGGGCTACTGCTTAGTACTGAGAGGAGAGTATGTTGACTGTACCTAATAACTATTACTCTAGGGCTACTGCTTAGTACTGAGAGGAGAGCAATGTTAACTGTACCTACTATGTACTCAGGGCTACTGCTTAGTACTGAGAGGAGAGTAATGTTGACTGTACCTACTATGTACTCAGGGCTACTGCTTAGTACTGAGAGGAGAGTAATGTTGACTGTACCTACTATGTACTCAGGGCTACTGCTTAGTACTGAGAGGAGAGTAATGTTGACTGTACCTACTATGTATACTCAGGGCTACTGCTTAGTACTGAGAGGAGAGTAATGTTGACTGTACCTACTATGTATACTCAGGGCTACTGCTTAGTACTGAGAGGAGAGTAATGTTGACTGTACCTACTATGTACTCAGGGCTACTGCTTAGTACTGAGAGGAGAGTAATGTTGACTGTACCTACTATGTACTCAGGGGCTACTGCTTAGTACTGAGAGGAGAGTAATGTTGACTGTACCTACTATGTACTCAGGGCTACTGCTTAGTACTGAGAGGAGAGTAATGTTGACTGTACCTACTATGTACTCAGGGCTACTGCTTAGTACTGAGAGGAGAGTAATGTTGACTGTACCTACTATGTATACTCAGGGCTACTGCTTAGTACTGAGAGGAGAGTAATGTTGACTGTACCTACTATGTACTCAGGGCTACTGCTTAGTACTGAGAGGAGAGTAATGTTGACTGTACCTACTATGTACTCAGGGCTACTGCTTAGTACTGAGAGGAGAGTAATGTTGACTGTACCTACTATGTACTCAGGGCTACTGCTTAGTACTGAGAGGAGAGTAATGTTGACTGTACCTACTATGTACTCAGGGCTACTGCTTAGTACTGAGAGGAGAGTAATGTTGATTGTACCTACTATGTACTCAGGACTACTGCTTAGTACTGAGAGGAGAGTAATGTGACTGTACCTACTATGTACTCAGGGCTACTGCTTAGTACTGAGAGGAGAGTAATGTTGACTGTACCTACTATGTACTCAGGGCTACTGCTTAGTACTGAGAGGAGAGTAATGTTGACTGTACCTACTATGTACTCAGGGCTACTGCTTAGTACTGAGAGGAGAGTAATGTCGACTGTACCTACTATGTACTCAGGGCTACTGCTTAGTACTGAGAGGAGAGTAATGTTGACTGTACCTACTATGTACTCAGGGCTACTGCTTAGTACTGAGAGGAGAGTAATGTTGACTGTACCTACTATGTATACTCAGGGGCTACTGCTTAGTACTGAGAGGAGAGTAATGTTGACTGTACCAACTATGTACTCAGGACTACTGCTTGGTACTGAGAGGAGAGTAATGTTGACTGTACCTACTATGTATACTCAGGGCTACTGCTTAGTACTGAGAGGAGAGTAATGTTGACTGTACCTACTATGTACTCAGGGCTACTGCTTAGTACTGAGAGGAGAGTAATGTTGACTGTACCTACTATGTACTCAGGGCTACTGCTTAGTACTGAGAGGAGAGTAATGTCGACTGTACCTACTATGTACTCAGGGCTACTGCTTAGTACTGAGAGGAGAGTAATGTTGACTGTACCTACTATGTACTCAGGGCTACTGCTTAGTACTGAGAGGAGAGTAATGTTGACTGTACCTACTATGTATACTCAGGGCTACTGCTTAGTACTGAGAGGAGAGTAATGTTGACTGTACCAACTATGTACTCAGGACTACTGCTTGGTACTGAGAGGAGAGTAATGCTGACTGTACCTACTATGTATACTCAGGGCTACTGCTTAGTACTGAGAGGAGAGTAATGTTGACTGTACCTACTATGTATACTCAGGGCTACTGCTTAGTACTGAGAGGAGAGTAATGTTGACTGTACCTACTATGTACTCAGGGCTACTGCTTGGTACTGAGAGGAGAGTAATGTTGACTGTACCTACTATGTATACTCAGGGCTACTGCTTAGTACTGAGAGGAGAGTAATGTTGACTGTACCAACTATGTACTCAGGGCTACTGCTTAGTACTGAGAGGAGAGTAATGTTGACTGTACCTACTATGTAGTAGGGCTACTGCTTGGTACTGAGAGGAGAGTAATGTTGACTGTACCTACTATGTACTCAGGGCTACAGCCGTTTGACTGCCTACTATGTTGGACTGCAGAGAGGACAACCACCAGGAAGCAATCGACGAGTACTGCAGAGGACTGCGCGCTGTTAAAGTAGAGAACGAAAAATCATGTCTCGTGGCAGATATTGTTGCAACGTCTATGAAACTCGCTGGTAAGTTTCCTTATCACAAATTGTACGTCAGTAAAGCGACTCAAGAGACCTTATATTTTACTTTTCTGGAGTGCATCGACGATTGGGGCAAGGGTGTGGTTTGCGGAAATGAGGACATCTGGATCTTAATCTCCCAACAGTTTTGGTGTCATCAACAGTCGGTAGCTTGGTGCCTAGCCGTGCGCCGTGGTATTTCACAGTCATACGAAATCTGCTCTATATAGGACACGCAGGTGTTTGTGGTGTGGCTAACCAAGCAGTACAACTCTGGGATGGGCCCAAGATACCCATAAGGGGATAGAGGGTTCAGAGGGCATTTCAGTGGCACTTTATCATAAAATTGTTAGGGAACATTTCTTTTATTTAGAGGCTTCGATCCTCCATCCCACACAATGACTATATGTTGCTTCCCCATATCTTTACTAATAAAACCTTGCTCTTTGTTGGACAGATGGAGCCATTACGATTCCAGTCAATATTCCTACCAAGTTGATTAACGTGGTGGTGAAACAAGCCGTCAATGACAAAGATGTGGAAAAACTTAGACACCTTTTGGTAGAGAAGAGATGTCAACCACCTGGTTAGTCAATGCAGTTATATCGTCTACAATGTTTTACCACCGTTTACATTACTACGCGACCAGTCCGTAGTACAATGCACAGATTGGTAACAGACTTCTATATGGCGTTCCGTTACGGACAAAAATATGATTATAATATTTCAATCGAAAAATTACAATCTGTATCGAGTTTTTTGAGAAATAGGTGTTTAAAAATAAAATAAATAAAAGATAAAATGAAATATATATCCAGTTTTATAAAAAAAACTGTTCAAAAATATTTTTTAAGTATCGAAAATAATGTGAAGAATATTATTGAAATGCAATTTAAAAAATTGAATCGAAGTTCGAAAAAAGGAAAAGAGGAAACGGAAATGAGATCCGAGATAAAATATTCAAAGTCGAGAGGAAACGGAAATGAGATCCGAGTTAAAATATTCAAAGTCGAGAGGAAACGGAAGTGACAAAATCTTGCGATTTACACGTGACAGCGCGGGAATTCCCCCTATACTTTTTCTTTTGACTTGTAATTTTCGGTTGAGCCATGATCGGTATGTCAGAACAAAGTCCACAAAATATACAAGATATAGTGAGGGCGGTCGTCGAAAATTTGGGAAGACTTTCAAATAACCCCCGCAATAACCCCATAGACTCTCCAACTCCAAGCAGTGCAACAACAGCAACCGTTTCCGAGTTGAATCGCACCTTTCAAATACCTCGTGGTAATGGATCAAACATGAATTTGTCATCTGGGTTTTCATCAAGAGAAAATTATAACAGTTCTGGAATGAGATGGAGACCAACGAGAGGATCGAGATTTCAAGCACGATCAAGTGATCGTCTCTCCCCCGTGGCACTAAGTGCTTGGAGTTGGAGAGTCTATGGGGTTATTGCGGGGGGTTATTTGGAAGTCTTCTCAAATTTTCGACGACCGCCCTCACTACATGCTCGAGGATCCAGCGGTTTTTGTCCGCGCCGCTGGATAAATTACCTACTAGTACGAGTTCTGGGGCGTGATACGCTCTCAAACGGATTTGGTATATAGCTCGCATTTCAGACCCTAAAGAAATGTCAAAAATGAAGTGACAACTGAAGTCCAGATTGTTCATAATGATATATACGCTGAAAACTCCGTATTCCGTACTCGTGGTGCGTATTCTTTCAGTTGGCGGTACTTGTAGCTTCAAATCGTTTCTGGCCTCCCTGATTCAAACAACATATTTACCAGCGCTAAGGATCGGATATCACAAGCAAAAATATCAAGCTTTTGCCATATCCTGTCGGTAGCTGTGCAAAATATCATTCCCCTTTTTTTTTTTTTAACGATAATTAAACGCTTCGAGAACCATGAAGGTCCATGAACTGTTCTGGCTTTAGGAAATCGATCCCGGGGAAAAACTAGAGTACGTGATCGATCGCATCACGCAAATGCATTTCTTTAAAACATCCGTCAACATGGACGCTATCTTTGAAAATTATGGTCGAGTTTTGATTGGCCCTCTTTTTTACCCTCAAAAAGAGGGCCAATCAAAATCAAGATTCGTATCACGCCACAGAACTCGTACTAGCAGGTAATTTATCCAGCGGGTTGTTTCGGCCGGTGACTTCGGAGCGCGGACAAAAACCGCTGGATCCTCGAGCATGCCCTCACTATACCTTGTATATTTTGTGGACTTTGTTCTGACATACTGATTCTGGCTCAACCGAAAATTACAAGTCAAAAGAAAAAGTACAAGGGGAATTCCCACGCATTTTGTCACATGTCTTGTCACGTGTAAATCGCAAGATTTTGTCACTTCCGTTTCCTCTCGACTTTGAATATTTTAACTCGGATCTCATTTCCGTTTCCTCTCGACTTTGAATATTTTATCTCGGATCTCATTTCCGTTTCCTCTCGACTTTGATTTTTTTTTTCGAACTTCGATTCAATTTTTTAAATTGCATTTCAATATATATTCTTCACATTATTTTCGATACTTAAAAAATATTTTTGAACAGTTATTTTATAAAACTGGATATATATTTCATTTTATCTTTTATTTATTTTATTTTTAAACACCTATTTCTCAAAAACTCGATACAGATTGTAATTTTTCGATTGAAATATTATAATCATAGTTTTGTCCGTAACGGAACGCCATACTTCTATTTGACCGGACAAATCGGTCGGGCCAATACAATCGATCGGTCGGGCCAGTGAAATGGAAAGCGCTCTTAGAAAAAGCGCCCGTGTGTAGACAGTATACACAGTTCGGTTGCACTCGGAGAAAGGGGGTTAAATTATACCTGTTACTGATAATTTTATCATTAGTGCATAACAATACAACTAGTGTTCTGGTCAGTTTATTAAGCTCACACTTGCACACACCAAAGGCCATATAATAGCACATTCTGTCATTGTTATACTAAAGTTCCATTAATCGATGTTTCCAGGTTCAATGGATCTGCGCTGCTTGGGCCATTATGCTGACTGCGCAGCCTGTGTGCCACTAGAGATGGTAATGGAGTCAAACGTACAAGACAAATATATACTCATCGAGGAACTTTTGTCTCGTGGTTCCTCCCCTAATGGTCATCCTAACTGTAATAAAGAACCTATCGTTTTAGCCATGAATGAATGTAACTACAAGATTGCAGCGATGCTACTTAGGCATGGAGCTAATCCACAGTTCATTCTTATCAATCGACAAGAACCTTTTGATCCATGGGTAAGGATTAATGCAGTTAGGGTTTGCCGCTGCTAGAATGCTCACTTCATCCCAGCCTTCATTGGTCTTACAGCTCACCCCTTTGTTGTCCTGTGTTGCAAGACCCTTCAGCGTCACAGTACGCACAGTGGATGAATATTTTGACTTTCAGTTGCTGACTGACAGCATCGAACGTCGCCATCTTGAAAGCGCACATAGGTCTACCTTGATACCAGGTCACGATTTTTAGGCCCATCCAACTGATGCGCGTTCCGTATTAAAACGAGCGTACAAACCAGTTTGTCCAGTCATATGGAAAAGCGCACTTAGTATTGTATTTACACATACTACAGTCGAACCCCTATTAGGCGGACACCTATATATCACCGGTAAGCGGCCAGCCTATATTTAGCGGCCAGTGGTCAATGTCTGAAAGAGTGCTTTCACATTGTTTTACACCTCTATTAAGCGGCCATCTAATAAGCGGCCATCCTCCATTTAACGGCCAGTGGTCAATGTTCGAAAGAGTGCTTTCACATTGTTTTACACCTCTATTAAGCGGCCATCTAATAAGCGGCCATCCTCCATTTAACGGCCAGTGGTCAATGTTCGAAAGAGTGCTTTCACATTGTTTCAGTTACACCTCTATTAAGCGGCCATCTAATAAGCGGCCATCCTCCATTTAACGGCCAGTGGTCAATGTTCGAAAGAGTGCTTTCACATTGTTTCAGCTACACCTCTATTAAGCGGCCATCTAATAAGCGGCCATCCTCCATTTAACGGCCAGTGGTCAATGTTCGAAAGAGTGCTTTCACATTGTTTTACACCTCTAATAAGCGGCCATCTAATAAGCGGCCATCCTCCATTTAACGGCCAGTGGTCAATGTTCGAAAGAGTGCTTTCACATTGTTTTACACCTCTAATAAGCGGCCATCTAATAAGCGGCCATCCTCCATTTAACGGCCAGTGGTCAATGTTCGAAAGAGTGCTTTCACATTGTTTTACACCTCTATTAAGCGGCCATCTAATAAGCGGCCATCTAATAAGCGGCCATCCTCCATTTAACGGCCAGTGGTCAATGTTCGAAAGAGTGCTTTCACATTGTTTTACACCTCTATTAAGTGACTAGTCTCTATTTAGCGGCCACTTGCCAATGTCCCGAGGGTGGCCGCTTAATAGAGGTGCCACTGTACTTTGTTCTTGTTCATTGAAACCATGCATATGTTTCGTCCTAGGCTCCCCACTTCAGTCAGTGGTTAAGCTTGGGTCGTAAAGCCTTAAAGTCCAGGGAATTTGTAAGAGCAAAGCAGTTTTACTCTCTTGCACTGGAGTATCCTGAAGCAGCCAAAGATAAATCGGCTAAATGCGAAGCATTGAGAGCTCTGTCTGACATTTCCTTCGAGTTGCGGTGGTACGACGATTGTATCTTAAAGGGCAGAGATTGCTTTAAGGTTTCACCGATCAAATCAGAGGTTAGTGATCACAATGATTTACATGTATAGTATTCAGTATTCTTAAGACAACCTTTTTTCAACGGCTGTGTATGACCCAAAAACATGAAAACCAAAGAACAATTCGAAGGAAACCATTTCTTTTTTATTCGATTTTACCTCACTTCCGTCGATCAAATGCTTCCAATGATTCTACATAAATAATGGCATTAAATATAAACATTTCTAATACATTCTTGAAATTTTATTAGATCGAGGCAGTGAAGTGGCAACAACGTGGACAGGTTTTAGCCATCAACGAAATGCACGATGAAGTACCCAGTTATCTCACGCTTGCCATGAATTATGCTCCACCGAGCAACGAGAAGTTGCGGTTTGAGTTGCTCTGTCTGCGATCAAATGCTTACAGAGCAATCAACGACTATTCACAAGCTATTGAGGATGGTAAAAGTGCAACTGCTATCAAGCCGGAACAGGTGGAGGTATGAGAGATTATACTTGACATACTTCAGTTCGAATTTGTACGTCTCCCATGCTTTGCTTTCACTCCATCCCAGTGCGACCCAGTCTCAGTTAAACTTCCTTGATCTCTTAACCCTGACTCCGTTTCTTATCTATAGTAATATATCTTAATAGGGTCACATGTGTTTGGTTTCGTGCTATAAGAACCTTCAGCGTCCCAGCAAAACGTTCTCAGCCTTAATTCAGTGCCTGAAGGCTGTTGGCCATTCCATAGTACACAAACAATACCTTAGAGAAGCATTAGACATCGCAGTGAACTTACCAGGTATGTAGTGGGGACCAGTGGGGACCAGTGGGTACACAATGAATCCCACTCGGACAGTGAAAGGTTATGGATATTGATGCTTATTATATATAGACAACCACGGCATGGATATGAGCAAGCGCGCGCTTTGATTGGCTACTCTGCTAGTAGGCTATGAGCTCATATACCACGAGTAGAGAAAGTTGGAGATTTTCAACAATGGCATCAGTGCGCAAACCGGTTTTGCCGCACTAAAAATAAAAACAAATGTTATATTTCTCACAATCCAGTGGTTGTCTATATAATAAACAATTATTCCACTCAATCTCGTCGTACATGACTACTCGGCTAGCGCCTCGTTGGCTATCAGCTCATGTACGACTCGATTTCGTGGAATAATTGTTTTTAACAAAGTCCACCTCATGTACTTATTTTTAGAAGGGACAACTACTCTCACAACTGAAGTTTCAAAAGCTTCAATTCAACAAATACACGAAGAGGCAGTTCAGTCAGAAAACTGGGAACTTCTTCGTTTGCTTTACCTTGGTGGCGGTGGACCAGAAAAGCATGAAATCAGGAAAGGGGGTTTGGCAACAAATCGTATCAGCGCTGAACGGGTCCCCATAGAGGATGTTGTCTCGGCAAATTTCTCATCCAAGCCTGAAACGCTTGAAGCCCTTTTGAACCACGGTGCAAAGGTTGACGGTCTTAGAGGCAACGCCACTCCGCTGGTGTCGTCTACATCAAAAAAGAATGAAGAGGTGATAAGAGTGCTGTTAGACCATGGAGCCAATCCCTGTGTGAAGACGGACAACAATCAGCCTTTAATTCACAATGTAGTTCTTACTGCCATTGATACAGGTACATCTTACTATCGTGTGACCAAGCGCATAGAAACAATATTCATCGTTCAAAATTAACTATGATTTTTTTTTTATATAACTACCAACCACATATGGATTTATCCAAAAGATGATATACAACCTTTTAAAATTTGGTTTCCAAAAATAAATTATTTCTCAAAGACTGGAATTAATTGGTTCCTTATTTTTCGCTTAGGAGATGTACAGATATTGGAGATTCTTCTAAATTCTGGTCACTCTGATATCGAAAATGTCCAAGATTCGAATGGAAATTCCCTGTACAATCGTGCCATGAGCGGAAAGATCAATAACAACAAGTGCAAGGTCGTAAAACGCCTCATAAATGCAAAGATTAACCCTGACATTCCAAATAAACAAGGGAAGCGACCTAAAGACTGTTGCAACAAGAGGGATGACCGTAACAGGATGTTACAGAAATTTATAAAGGAATACACTCCAAAGCCAGTAGAAGAAAACAAACAGCACAGCAGAACAGAAAACAACAAAGATAGTCAGCTTTTGTTGTCAATAAAGGAACGCCAAGAAGAAATAACAGAGGAAAGGGTTAGCGAGACATCAGAGGAACAGGACATGGATGTGGAGGAACCACAATCTTCACCTATTAACGTTAAACAATCAAAGTCTAAAGTGGACATTACTAAAAGAAAGATAGAGGAGGAAAGAAAGTATTTGCAATGTCTAATTGAAAATTTGATCATTGAGGAACCAGATGTCTCGACCCAACAGAAACTCAGCGAAGAAGCAATTCCAGATGAGCTGATTGAACTTTTGGAAGAAGATGCTGAAAATGAAGAACAAGAAAATGTGTCAGAAACTTGCAGAGAAGAAGGTGAAACCCCTCCTCAAACTGAAAACAACGAAGAAGCCGGAGATGAAGCAGATGAAACAACATCGCATTTCGAAAACCTCACTTGGGAAGTCGACTGTACTGAAAATGTCTGGAAGACGATGAGAAGTAAAAAGGTCACCGAAAAGACAAAGAAGCAAGTTATTGAAAAGATTCGCATGCTGGCTGAAGGACGATGGAGTAGTAAAAAGCTGTGTAAAAGACTGGAAGGTGAACCAAAAGAAAGGGGAATACTTTTGTACGAGTCCCGATTAACAAGGAGTGCGAGAATAATATGGGAAAAGACCATTGCTTTTTCTCCAAGATGCAGCAACGATCCAGAGCTGAGACTGTCAGCATCTGACCATGGTTTGATATACTCTGACATCATTCGTGTTTGGGATATTGTATTGGATCACGGAGACTTAGATCACAGAATTCAAAATGTAGTCAAATCCCATGACCGCGGATCCCATTGCATCATCAAATCAAATCTGAAGGGAATGAAGAAACACAAACAAGACTCCAATAACCAGTTGTCTCTTCCATCTTATTACCAAGAACGAAAGAAGAGCTCGGACGAACAGCCTGCCATGGAGTATAATGATGTATTTTTTCCACCCGCAAGCTCCGAAGAAAACGAGTATCACATCTTGAAGTTCTACTCTTTTACGTCTGCTTTAATTGACACGTTGCTAGATGGTGATCAAAAAACGAAAATCGACTTCCCATTTAAAGTGACTGAGCTTGAACATGCAATTATCAATTTGAAACCAGATAAAGCTTGTACCATTATTCTACTTGGTCGAAGTGGCACAGGCAAAACCACTTGCTGTCTGTATCGTCTTTGGACAGAATTTCAGAACTATTGGGAGAAAGCCGTCACTGCAGGTCCCCACCTTCCCAAGTATGTTCCAGCAGAAACCACAGGTGATGAAGAAGAGAGATCTGTCAGTGAAACGAGAAGTGATGTTCCCTCCCAGGCAATGGCGGCAGTTCCTTCCCACCAAAGCTCTGAAACGGAAAGGAATTTGTATTTTTCTGAACCTTCTTCAGAATACGTAGACCCTGACGAAAAAGCCACTGAAGCCATGGAGATCCAAGAAGCTGAAGATAATTCACCGGGATATTACGAACATCTTCATCAAATGTTCATTACAAAAAACACAGTCCTGTGCAGCGAAGTTCAGAAGAACTTTAAGGAGCTGAGAAATGCTTGTCCTGACACCAAAGCCATGACCGTTTCCGAAGATTCTCTTCCGAATCACATCAAAGACATTGGTGAAGAGGCCTGGCCATTGTTTGTTGGTGCACGTGATTGGTTGCTAT
Organism: Actinostola sp. cb2023; assembly: GCA_033675265.1. Classification (NCBI taxonomy): domain Eukaryota; kingdom Metazoa; phylum Cnidaria; class Anthozoa; order Actiniaria; family Actinostolidae; genus Actinostola; species Actinostola sp. cb2023. The sequence continues at coordinate 191,480 of JAUJYZ010001112.1, read as the reverse complement.
TGCTTGATGCGTCATTACCTGGAATTCCTTTCTTTCAACGTACAGCGGACGGAAGCTTGTTGAGGAAAATTGAAGGGTGGGGCCAGGAGGACATGCACTTGCACTTCATTCCAGATGATGACGATGAAGAAGACGAACTCGAAGAAGAAGGGGAACATGCTCATGCTGTCGCAGAAAAGGAGGACCAACAAAATCCAAAGTCTAGCAAAGTTAGGAGTAACAAGAGAGAAGTAACTTATCAAGTATTCATGAACGAACTATGGCCAAAGATGAAGAAATCAGTGAAAAACGACTACCATCCAACCCTGGTGTGGACAGAAATTCGATCATTTATCAAGGGGTCTGCTGAAGCGCTTAAAACCAGTACTGGCTATCTTTCTTGTGATGAGTACAAGGAACTTGGTCGAAAAAGAGCGCCCAACTTTATGGGAGACAGATCAACAGTCTACCAGCTGTTCACGAGCTATCAAAATATCATTCGTAGCTCCAAAAGGATGTTCGACGAGGCAGATTTGGTCTACAATTTGCACAACCGGCTGATGGAAAACCGTGAACTTGAATGGTCTATTCACAACATTTATGTTGATGAAACGCAAGATTTCACTCAAGCAGAATTGTCTTTGCTCATCCATTGCTGCCGCTTTCCAAATAGGATGTTTTTCACTGGAGATACAGCACAGAGCATCATGAGAGGAATAGCATTCCGTTTTGAAGACCTGAAAACTCTGTTCCATGCCATCAAGACTTCTGATCTATTGACGTCGAAAGAGCCAGTTAGAGTACCAGACCGACTATACCAACTGACGCACAATTATCGCTCTCATGCAGGCATTCTAAGGCTGGCATCAAGCATAGTAAATTTATTGCTGCATTACTTTCCTGAATCGTTTGATAAGCTCAATAAAGACTGTGGCTTGTTTGAGGGTCCCAAACCAGTTCTACTGGAGTCATGTAGCTTGACCGATTTAGCAATGATTTTGAGGGGAAACAAGCGGCATGCTTCAAGGATTGAATTTGGAGCTCATCAGGCCGTACTTGTGGTGTCTGAAGAAGCTCGTGACAACATGCCAGAGGAATTAAAGCATGGCTTAGTACTTACCATCTACGAAGCCAAAGGCCTGGAATTTGATGATGTTCTCATCTACAATTTCTTCAAGGATTCACACGTAAGTGCTATAAGATAGAATAGTGTATACTCCAAGGGTCCCAATAACTTCATTCATCTTGTATTAATAGTGTGCCATATATGTCGGTCCGTTGTGTTCAAATTAAACTGAATATTAATTATGATTTATAGGCTAGAAAAGAATGGAGAGTTGTAGCCAGCTACATCGGCAAATGCCAAGCAGAAGGTCATTCTGGAGTCACAGGCCTTGTGGAAATTCGAGAAGAAGACCTGAATTTGAAGACTCGGCCCCTTGAATTCAATCATGAAAAACACAAGGTTTTAAACTCCGAGTTGAAGTTTCTGTACACGGCAATCACCAGAGCCAGGGTGAATGTGTGGTTTTTCGACGAAGACGAAGAAAACCGTGGTCCAATGTTTGAATACTTCCGAAGTCTAGACCTCGTACGTGCAATTACTCTAGATGACCAAGACGAAAGAAGCACAACAACATTGACATCTATGTTTGCAGAGGGCTCTGACAAGTCTGAATGGAGAGACCAGGGGCGGTTCTTTTACAACAAAGGTTTATGGGATGTAGCCGAAAAATGCTATACTTTCGGTGAATATGAGATTATGGTTCGTAAGTGCAAGGCACAAAAACAAGCCCAGGAAGCTTTCAAGTGTCGAAGCAATCCCAAACAAATGAAGGAGAAATTCTGCATTGCTGCCACACAGTTTTTGGAATGTAGTATGCCAGATGAAGCTGTGGTGTGTTTGCATAATGCCCGTGAGAAGCTGCTTCTCGCAATGCTGTACAAAAAGATGGAAAGGGTATGTAATTAAATAAATACTGTGTTTTTTTTGCTAATCCATTGTCTTTCCATCTAGAAAAAGTAAAAGCAAAATATTTTCGTTTTCTTAAGTTTGCAGAAGCTTCGAAGATCTTCCGTTCCGAAAGATGCTGTGAGGAAGCCAGTCAGTGTATGGAACAAATGAACAACTACAACCAAGCGATAGAGATCTTCTGTGAAGCAAAGCTCTACGAAAACGCCATTCAAGTACTGGAACGGTACAATTCATTGAAGGTAGACAGATCATTGGCGAACCAAGGAATTATCCCGCCCAAACCAAATAGAACCATTGAACGTCTTTGTTATAAACTGGCAGAAACGTATTTGAATGAAGACCAAAAGCAAGAAATGGAAGCTGTCTTGCAGCGCCTTCCTTCCATCGACCGCATTTCTTTTCTCAAGAAGAATGGCTGTATTGAAGAAGCAGCCCGAGCTCTTGTGGACGATGACAGTAAAGAAGATGCAGCTCGCTTTCTCCAGCTTCATGGGAGATTCAAAGAAGCGATGAAATACTCCAAAGATCACAAATTTCTCGCTGACTGCAATTTGTATGAGGCACGGTCCCTGCCCAATTCTGGAAATCAGGAGACTATAGAGGCATTGCTAAAGGATGCAATCAAGTACTACAGCCGCTGTGGAGACAAAAATGGCGAAGCAGAAGCTCTGCTTCTAGTTGGTCGGCAGCGGAATGACATCCACAATATCACCGAGTCTGGAAAAATCTTTCATATCAATTCCAATGTCTGTGGTGAAGTTGAAGTTGTAGAGGACTGGCTTGAACACGATGTTGACCAGTTTTACTATAGGATAATTGTACGAGCCATGGAAAGAGTTCTAGAGTTAATCATTAATCTTCATAAACCCTACACTCAGCTGAAAACGGACAAGCAAAAGACGATTGCTGTATGTGAACAATTTTTTGGACTTTCCAGAGTACAAGACCAAAACGTGCGTAGGTATCGTACAAAAACGCTGGAGAGGTTTCAACAGCTTCCACACAGGGACATCTCCTATCAAGGTAGTTCCAACTTGGAAGAGCGGGATGTCAATACGAGGGAAGCATATGATGTGATTGCCAGTCATCTTATGGGCAAAGCTGTCAACCTTGTTCATAAAATTACGCAATTCTTCAAGTCCAAGCTAGAAGTAAATTCTGATCAAGTCTCTCCCACTGGAATGGCATTCAATGAACGCTTTGAAGTTCTGTTTAACTGGGTCTATCTAGATGGAATAACTGACAAATTCCAAAACGAACTGAAGCGTTTCACAGATTCTAAAATCCTACCACGAACAAGAGAACGTATGCTTACACAGGAGTGCAAGGAATACCGATCTTGCAAGCTGCTCGTACAGTTCATGTTTCCAGATGCAGGACCCAACACTCAGCAAATGTCTTTGGAACAAATCGGAAAGGTTCAAACTCACCATGCTGTAAAGCCAATACTTATGTCGTTCTGTGACTATCTTTGTAAGGAACTGGAAATGAAGGCTCTTTCCATTGACACCCTCCTTCACATCTCTCATCTAAGACAGATCCTGAATATGCAGGACTGGATGGTAAGGTTCCTCCGTGAAAAAGAAGTTTCTTTCAGAAACTTAACGCTTTCCAAGACACACGAAGACAGAATGAAACTGATGCATGAGAATGGAATGTTTCCGACTGGTGATCAGTCCGGCTTTGAGATCTTCTTCCGTTATTGGGAAAGGGGGAAGAAAATCCTTCATGTTTATGCTGATGTGGTTCAATCTCTACACGAAACCTCTAGACGTTTTCTAGGATATGTTGCTAAATCCCACTCATTGGACTATCCCTCAATTGCCAGCACAGTGATGATACTCGAGCATCAACTGACTATCGCTCTAGTAATGGCTACCAGGTTGAAAACGCGACACCAAGGTTTTTCATCTTGCCTTCCTGAAAGCTACTTGTCCAGGTTAAAATTTACCGACGAGATGAACTGCACACGAAGAAACCATTACTGGGCTGTCCGAGCAGTTGATGAATATGCAAGGTCTCTATCCACTTTCCAAGAAGAGCAAAAATGCCTAAGACAAATACAGAGCCTTCTTTCTCATATCGTTAACTTGATGTTCGGGAAGTTCTGCAAACGTTTCAATGTGTTCTTGGACACATTCTCCTCGAGGGAGACTGAAACGCTTGTTTTGTCAGGAGTGGCTGAAAGAGTCCTGGTTCTTGCTCTGACGATGTTGGTGAATTGTGGAAATATCCTTCCTGTTGATTGCCAAGGGATTATTCTTCATGACATGTTTTTAGTTGTCCCGCCTATGTCATTGCCTGGACATTTGAAAGAAGCTTTCCAAAAACTGAACGACGCAAGCAGTTTTGGCGATTTGGTGGGAATTTTGAAAACTCTTCTTGGTGCTCGAAATGGTGAAAAACTCTTCGACGTACGATTTAACGAGTCGTCAATAAATTTGAATCGAAAGGTTGCTCAACCTCTTAATTACAGCCTGATGCTTTCCGTAGATGTATCCAAAATCAGAGCTGGCATCTCTCACGATCACAGCACAGATTCTTATCGCCCCGTCCAATCTGAACGTGAAACGAAAGAGGAAGAGCTCGAGGCTCAAGATGACTTCGAGAGTGACCAGCATTTGATTTCTTCTGATGATCATGAAAGAGAGAAGGAGGAACAGGAACAGAGGGACTTAATTACTGCTGCAATCAAATGTCAATACTGGCTCAGGAAACTCCAAAAACGTAAACGGGAAAAGGAGGCCATCAAGGACGAAAATGAGCTACTTCCAAGTGTTGATCGTTTGTCCTCTGAGTTTAAAGTTGATTCTTCCGCTTGTGCAATATGTGGAGTTAACTTTACCGAAACTTCTGAAGGACAGCCTAAGCGTTATGAAGGTACGTGTAGTTTCTCTTGGTATTGTTACATCAGATTACAGATCTACTTAACAAAGACAATTCTCCATGATACCATTTCGTATTAATCGAGCCGAGAATCTTCACCAAGTCAACGACCTATAAGGTGCCGAGCGGAGACACTGGGCAACATTGCGCGCAATATCACTGGCATTTTCGTTGCAGGGTGTGTCATCCTTGCATTGAAGTACATTACGATCCTACTTCTGCAACATTGCATGAGAGCTATACACACGTTGCAATAGTACGCATTGCCGGCAATGCTGTACCGTGTGTCCGTACCTTATGGTCGAAGACATAGATCTATTTAGCCAATCACAGCGCACAAAATCATTCCTCAACCAATCAGAATACTCGAACACGGCACGGTCACCACACGAACCGTAACTTACTTCCCACTCGTACGAAAACGATTCTAATGATTCGTTTATTTCCTCAGATCATGTATTAAAGGAATTACACCGGATCAATGTGCTGGAATTTGAAGAATACAAAGAGTTTTACATAACAAGTGTTGAGAAAGTGCTCGAACAAGCTAAATCCCTCAATGACAAGGATACCAAAGAACTAGATTTGGACGTGGACATGCAAAGACTCAATGAAATGAGGCAGAAGGTCTGGAGAATAGTGCAAGATATTGAGAAAGACAAAAAGTGGAAAGACATCAAGGGCCTGAAACCACTTGTGAAAAAAATACAAAAGAAAATCCAAGAAATTAAGGAAATGACAGAACAAGGTATGTAAAATTGTTATACCAAATATACATTTATATGGCGCAAATTCAACGAAATGTTTTCAAATACTTCTTGGCCTGGAACTGTAGATCCATAGGTAACATTGTATATCAATAAGTGTCCAGAAAATATCACCTTTATTTATAAATATACTAGTTTTCTTTCAAACCCTTTTCTTTTCTCAGTACAAGCTTCAAGTTTGCAAGAAGCAAATGGAGTGGATAGTACTGGTATCTACAATGATATATATGATGATGAAGTTGGAGATCTTCTTCCAAAGCCTATGCCAGGCTCTTCAGGAAACCAAAGAAAAGGGAAAAGTCACAAAGCAAGGCAAAGAAAACATCACAAATAGGATGGTTGAGTATTTACCTCAAAAGAAACAAAGCTTATGTATGGCGACAAGCATTGCCACATCGAATGGGCTGTTTTCTCCACTGTTTGTTCCAGTATATGAAGTGTACAAAGTAATTTTTACAATAAATTTGTGGTAGGACAAATAGTTCTTGAACAGGATTTTCAGTGGAATTTAGTATATTTATTTTGTATTTTCACATTGAGTTTTGGACTAGCTTTTTTATCAAAGAAGTTCTACTCATATTGTAAGACTGAAAAACATGTTTATATTTTAGTTTGTTTAATTATGTTACATCATTCTGTTGTGGTTACTAAAATGTTTTTCTCAGGGATTAGACTACAACCAAGCTGTTAGAGTTGTTAGACTATACAGACTTTTTTTTTATTTTTTTATTGAAGTCAAATACTTACATATAGCACTAATAATACATTGTAAAACAAAAGTAAAACTACTGCTAAGTGTCAATACATTTACAGACTGTACAGACTCATCCGAACAGCTGTGATACGTATATATACTTTTATTTTAAATTGTACTTATAAAACAATTTGATGCAAAGGGATTAAATAGCCAGAAATATTTTTATTTCGTGTTGGATTTTTGGTATTGCTGACAGTAACATCATTATTATGTGGTGATGATGATGATTAATATCGATAAACAATTCACTAAAGAATTCACTACATTAGTGCACTCACTATTACATTAGTATGTGAAATCTTCCTTCTTTTTTCTTGTAAACAATTGCAGAGCCCCATTTAAACCAGCTTCGCTGAATTGGGCATTTCTGCCTAAATATTGCCAATACATAAATAAATAATTAACAATTGCTATAGCAGCAATGTTACATGTAAGTGCACAGATATTAAGCAATACAGCACACACTACATTGTATATATATATATATCGTCCTATTACTTTAGCAAAGTACAAACAAATACATTTATCTTTAGACTCATTTCTATCCGCATTTCTGATTGGCTGAAAGACCTGCAAATCACTGCGTACAAATAACGGTCTGAGCATGCGCAGTGAAGATTAAGCAATGTTCGCTGCAAATAACGGTCTGAGCATGCGCACTTAATTGATCATTCACAGTGTAAACATGGCAGCTCATTTTACAATATTTTTTCTTGATGTTTATATTCAATAAATTCCTTATTGATAGAAATGAGTCGAATGATAAAACAATTATTGAACTCGGTTATCGCAAAATATCGTGATTTTGTCAGTGTCTCGCAGATTAATTATTTGCCTCTGCCTTCGGCATATAATTAATCTGCTCGTCACTGACAAATCACGATATTTTGCTCAACCTCGTCCAATAATTGCTTAGTAGGATTTCCATCATGTTTTCCCTGAGAGTACATGTAGACCTTTACTTGGCTGTTGAATGTCGTCTGGATCTGGGAAGAATGTAATATCACTATGAAGCTACCTGCTGGTGGCATTTCCAGCTCCTTGAGAAGGTATCTCTTGGAGTGAGCAAATCATATTGATGTTCTGGTTGGTGATGGAATTTAGGCAGTTGGTCCTGGATATTGTGGAGGTGGATCGTCAGGAACAATTTCTTGAGAATATGAAGCCACATGGACTGGTGGTATTTTTGTGGCAGTGGATGGTGGGAGTGGGTAGCTTCCAAGAGGAGATGCATGGTAGGTACCAATGGGTGGTGGTGGGTAGCTGCCTTGAGATGGAGGTGGGTAGCTGATGCCTTGGGGGTATGATGTTGGTGTACCTTGCATTTCCATCACATTCCGTGGTATGGTGGTTAGTGGTGGAAGTTCCCCATATGTTGTTTTTTTGTGTTGTTGATATCGCAGTGGTTGAATGCGGACCGGGACGAGTCTGACTTTTCTTGCAAGCAAACACAACACATCCTATAACCACTATGGCTAGTACAACAATGACAATAACTTCAAAATATATTTCTGCAAATGAGACAAAGTAGACTATTTTAATTAAATACAACAGGGAAGGATAAAATTATAAATGTGCATGTACATTCAAAATACACTTGTAAGTCAGGGTATACTACTATCCAGGCACAGGTTCTTACATGCATGAAAGGTCGATTAAAATAAAATCTTAACCAGGCAGATGTTTTTTAAAGCATGACAAAAGTCTTAGCTACTTACGTCCACGTTTTTCATATTTTACTTCAAATCCTGCCTTATTGCTAGTAAAGTAATTGTCACTGTTTGATTTGAACTCAACCCTCAGTCGGTCACTCTCGAATGTTACTGTAGTGGAAGAAGCAAGGGGGCCACAAAATTGCTTGAGCACTCTACCAGTAGAACTGAAACCTTCTCGTACAGTCAAGATATCATCAGTACTTTCAGAACATGATTCAGAGTCTTTGGAATTGTGTAAATTGACATTTGAAAATGTCATTTCAACCTTTGCATCTTCTTCCGTTTTTTTTCGATGAGCCAAACACATTTAAAGTTGCTTGGATACTTGTGTGGATACAAGGGACTTCTTAAGGTACCCGTATCTTCGTTGCGCCTTATATTGACGTTATAGGCAGGTGAGTTCAATGGAGAACAGAGAGTAGATGATATAACTGAAAATACAAGATGAAGATAATGTAAATTGTAATTTCTGCCTAATGATACATCATTTAACCCAATCTCAAGTGGTTATACCTTGCTTGAAATGACAATTAACAAAACTAGCTATAGCCTCCCTCCCATCTGTTATCCAGAATTTATGGCTCTCGACAGGAAATGTTCAATTTAAAATAAGGGACCTATAATATGGCAGCCCCAAAAATTCTAGATTTTGAAGTCCAAAATTTGCAAGACTCGTGGGACAATAAAGTCTATTTGCTAAATAAAGCTGAACATAACTTTTCCTGGCTGCTTTCAACATATCAACTAATTCATATCAACTATTTATAGAAAATATATTAAAATGTACCAGATTACCAAAACCTATTGACCCATGCTCAAAATCTTCATGGAACGTAGACTGTGCAGGTACTGCATGCCTATGGCAACATTCACTTAAAACTATTTTATTACTCACTTGGACGTACTGCCTGGTATTCTAGGCTGAAGCCTTTTTTCGTCAATGAAATGCCACTTGTAAACTTTAGAAAAATGAATCTCTCTGTAGAGAATGCGTCTGCTGGTATAACATTACTGCAATATCTGCCTAGAAGCCTTGCATTGTTTGCACTGTTGTCATTATAAATCTCAAGATTGTCTGAGGAGCTTGAACATTTAAAAAGACCAAAGCTGTTTTCAACCATGACGGTGTCAAATGCTTTGAATGTTAGTTTTATGACATGGCTGTGTGGTGCTGTAATGAGCCACCGGCAGTTTAGTGATTGGTTGTAATTGTTCGGATAGTTTGGACTTGTGAGAATCTTTGTGGCACCCGATTCAGCTGCTAACTGCAGTAATGAACCAAAACCTATAATAAAGACAGGGAATCAAATTGGGATCTAATTTAAGTAGCCAAAGAAAAGTGGAATTTCAATTTTAATATAAATTCAGTAACAGCAACTATACTACGTAACAACTTATATTATGATGCAATTCACCAATAACTACTCCTTTTTACAGTTTCCGGCGCCATCTTGAAAGGTAGCCGTGCCTTTGCATTGAAGTGAGACCAACGGTGACCTGGCAATGATAGAGACGTGAATTATTGTCCAAGGTGTTAAAAAAGGTCTCTATCATTGCAAGGTCACCACCGTTGGTCTCGCTTCGATGCAAAGGCTTGGCTACCTTTCACGGATGGTGCCGGGAACTGTAAAAAGGAGAATTATGACATATCATCAAATATGTGCATTTTAAGTGGTCTGCCAACATTGCTGGCTTTAATTCATATGATTTTAATGTCATGGCAGCCATGTTGGGTCCTGATAACAAAGCATTCTTCATGAATTAGCTTTTCTTGTTTGTACCTCGAACATGCATGGCTACTGCATGTGGGTGGGTGCAGGGGAAGTTTACATGTATATTTAAATACTTACTTTCAGCTGATGAAAGATCAATATATCCCACATTTAAAAAAGCTGAAAGGTAGAATATAACAAAATATTGAGGACATACAATCATGTCAGAGCAGTCCCAGAATATGACAGTCAATGGGAGGTGTGAAGATGTATTGGAGTTAGAAAATCATGGTAGTGGTGATGTTTTGTGCAGGAAATATTTTGCCATAGGTGGGATATTAAGTACATGATTGTATATCAGCCATACATGTACATTGTAACTCTTCAGAGCTGGACCCTGTTTTCCAATACTTTTGCTCAAGAATCTGAATTCTTTGTTGAAGCTGCCACACACAGAATTCCTGATCCACACCGGTACGTACTGCATCAGCATGTGTATAGGACATGTAGTACATACATGTGTGTACAGTGTGGGAGTACATGTAAATGTCTTGCAAGTATAATGCACTCATGATCATAGACCAGTCTTGAAACTATATTTTACATAGCTTGCAGAGTGAAGAAGCTAGGAAGCTATAAATAATGGTTATTCCTCTCAGGGATTATGTATGGAAGATTTAAGGTCCTTGCAAGAACAGTGCAAAGTGACCACAGGTAGCCCAAGCTGTGTTTCTGTGGTGGTTTTACTAAGAGTTTGTATATGAAATTGAAAGTGGATTTTTTTCTTGAAAGTACTGTAATAGATAATGAAGGATCAACGGCTCAAAAAAAACTCCAAATCATCTGGAAATTCGTATAGACCAAGATAAAGAACACATCAAGACAACACTCGTAGGTTAGTAGCATTTATTTCAGTATTTTCAAAAAAAAATCCACTTTTAAATTCGTATACAAACTCTTAGTAAAACCACCACAGAAACACAGCTACAATCTCCTGCAATATAAACGAGACACCTATGATCCCTTCCCCTCCTACAAAGTTGATCAGTGATGGTTTGTTATATTTGAGGGAATTTTGAACCCAAACATCAACATTGGAACGGGGAAGGGGGGTGAGACTTAAGATTTCATGGTGGCACATTTTATTTTGCATGGGATTGCAATCTCCTGCAATATAAACGAGACACCTATGATCCCTTTCCCTCCTACAATGTTGATCAGTGATGGTTTGTTATATTTGAGGGAATTTCGAACCCAAACATCAACATTGGAACGGGGAAGGGGGGGGGGGGGGGGGGGGGGGGTGAGACTTTTAAAAGATTTCATGGTGGCACATTTTATTTTGCATGGGATTGTAGCTTGGGCTACCTGTGAAGTGACTTGTGATCAAAACCCAAATTCTCCCTTGAAATTCAAATAGATTCATGGAGAATTTAGATTTTGATCATCGATCACTTGTGTTGTTCTTCGGCACGGAGCCCTTCAACTGTTACCAAGTCTTTGCAATTTCTTTTGAATCAATTATATTCATTATTATTATTAGAGATTATTAGCATCTAGCTCACTTGCTATCTATAAATTTGAATCAAAATAAAGTTTATTGTTGAAAAAAAAAAAAACTAGACGCTCTTCTAGCGTGAAGTCAGGCTTCTAAATAAAATGTAACCTATTTGAACTAAATATAGATATCCTATAGTGCGATTAAAACAGTTTTTGGTTGCTCGTCGTTGCGTGACTCGAGCTCGATAGAACATGCTTTCCTTGCAATTTCACAAACTCAGCGAATCATGAATGACAATGACATAGTTTATTTGTTACCATAAATATATCCATACAAATACAAATACCGTATACATAAAGACATCGCAGAGTGATTAAACAATGTTTGGATGAAGTGTAAATATGGGTTTACCTCGATGGTGATCGGTTGGCTGAAAACCTTACAACTGTTCTCTTCACCGTCAGCTGCGTGTATCAACTCACTTCGTTCTAAGTTCTGAAGATCTCTAATCCCTTTGCAGTACTAGTACTGGATTGATAAATCCATATCTCTATGAATTATTGTGGTTATTTTGAAAACAAGACGACATAAACTTCCTCCAACAAGGTTTGTGAATTCAGTCTCGACCAGTCTCATATTGATAAATCATGTTGTTAGAGCTTTCGGTGATTATCTTAGCAGCTGGCACAGGGAGCATGCGCTGTAGAACCCTGATTTGAGGTCAACGACGATGACGACAAAGAACGCTTCTCATTTTTAGAGTCGGGTCGACTAATTATTATTTGGTTCTTTCCAATCCGACATACTCTCTTTTCTAGAGCAGATCCAGATTGCGAGATAAATGCATGTACATTTCAAGAATTTATTGTTGTTTATGATATTGTTGCTATGGTGATCCCGATCTAACTGAAAACTAAAACTAAAAATTATAACATGAAATCCAACTCTGATAACTGGTATAAAATTCAGCTTGATATCCAGCTGTTAAAGACTTGATGACAGCCGATTTGAAAGTGCAGCTGCTTCTGCAGGTTGCTGTGCACATGTGGTCTAGAGACACCTTAACTGGCATTTAGGTCATCCCGAGATTCTTGAATTTAAAATTGGGTAAATTAACGCTTGATTCTTTCCTGTAATCCCGAAACACGACTCTTACCGCTCTCCTTTGTAATTGTTTTCAAGTGCATGCAGCGATGTTTCGCATTCCATAAGCTTAATTAATAATGGCGCTGCAATAAGCTTACTAAAATCTTAAATCTAAGCATGTTCTCGAAGTTCAACTGCTTGGTACACATGTATATGAGTTTGATCTGTGGAATTTGTTTCTTTATTTGTATCACCAACGTACGCGTTGTGAAAAACAGTGGCAAAGAGTTTTATAAACTACAAGGTGCCAGCAGCCACGGATGGATGGTCTCTCCTCAGCTTGTCAAACAGAAAGTTATATGCTATTGAACTCCAAGTCTTGTGTGTGTAAAACATTATTCACCAAACAAACAATCTTTGTATAGATAATTAAAGCACTCACCGATACAAGCCAAAATAGAAATCTTCATCTTTATGTCCAGTCGGTCGTTGTGCATCACGTTGTGCAACGTTGTGCAGTCCTCGTGCAGTGCATCGTAAAACATGAAAACAATTTGAAAACAGCCGTTCGTATCTTGTTTCGGGATTCCTGTGGTATGACAATTAGCCACTATCAAATCGAGCAGGGGACTGGGGATGTAATTTGGAAGAATTCTGTCGGAATTATTAACTTTTGAAACTGTGTTGTCCAGCCAAAATTTTACAGTGAATGTATGGTTTGGATGGACAACCTCAAAAATTTACAGAGTTTGTATGGAAAAATAGTCATCTTTGATGCTCTCTAACATCATCAATATTAAGCCGAAGTTCACCAAACTTTGCAGACTAGCTAAGTTTGATCTGCTCTCTCAGAAAATGATGCCCAATTTTACTAGTATCAAATTGAATTAGTTTTACGGACTTGGTACCAGTCCCCTGCTCGATTTGGAAGTGGCTAATTAGCCGCGGATGGATTTAGGGATGGACCTGGGAACGAGGTTGTGGGGGGTCCTGATTTTTTGGGGATCCATCTGTAAAATACACTCATAAAATCCATACTTGAAGTGGGGGACCCTAACATTTGAACTACATTCACAGAAATCAGATCAACAATGGTAATATGAACCAAGACATTTATTTATTTACTATTTATTTATTTATTTATATATTTTAAAATTAACTTATTTATTTATTTACATTTTCTTTTATTAAATCCTCTTTTTAAGAGATATGGGAATTAAAGAAGATATAGATAGACATGATTATAAAATAAACACATTGAGTGGAATTCACTTGATGCTTAATTGTATTTTACTTCTATAGTAACGTACCCAACTCATGAAATTTTATCTTCAGGTATTATCTGTCAAACCATCAAACTATGTTACATGTAGTGCATTGATCAGAGCTTAGCTTATTATTATTCTGCATGCATGCATCTTCATTCTGCAGGCATGCATTAAACATTTTGCATGCATGCATATTTAATTGCATGCATGCACAGAAGCATGCAAACTAGCTGCATGCATGCATGCACAGAAGCTCATACAAACAGTAGCTGCATACATGCATGCACAGAACTTACAAACTAGCTGCATGCATGCAGTTTTTGGAAGGGTATAAGAGCGTGCAGTCGATCATTTGGCCTCAATATCTTTGTTTAATCTAAAATGCAATATTATTTGTTTGCCACTGTACAATGTTACACTGGAGATTGACCAAACATTGACCATTTTCCGAATGACCGTTTTCCAAACTGGCCAATAGTGTTTATGAATAAATGAAGCATTCAAGAGACCTAGCTATATTTACCAGTTTCGGAAAAACAGTGTAAACCAATCTGGATCAATCCGCACCTGCCATCAACAGGGTTAAAAAATTATCTACAATACCGATATGTCTTTGGTGTAAAATGGTCTCTGACTTTGGCCATGCGCTATTATATAATATTGACCCTTTTAAAACTAGATGCATTTTCATTCAAGAAAAACACTATATGACCTAACATCTCATATATATAAAGACGTTATATCTACATTTTTAAGAGTAATTTGTATAAATTAATTTACTCCAAGCTACCAGGTCTTTGACCCTGCATGGTCATCAGGGAATTTATGATGTCAGATTTCAATGTTTCAAACAGCATAATTAAGACATTGAAAGTTTCTAACTAAACATATGTTTTAATAGGTTAAACCATGTTAGGTGTTAAACCATGTATGTACGTATGTGTGAGTCAATAGCCCGGCATGAGAGAGACCCTGTTGAATTGGCTGGAATACAGTGTATGAACTGTGCATGTCCAATTAATTAGTAAAGAGTAAATTAGAACTGAGGAGGGGCGCCAGCCTTTGTATCCTGTAACATAGGATATGGAGGTGCAGCCTGTTGATTGTCACTACCCCGAGGCGGATATGGTGGATTGGGTTGAGGAGGATATGCAGGTGGTCCTGGATACTGTGGAGGTGGGTCACTTGGAGGAGGATAGCCACCAGTTGGTGGTGGGTAGCTTCCTTGAGACTGTGGTGGGTAGCTACTTTGAGGAGGTGGGTAGCTGCCTTGGGGTTGTTGTGGGTAATTGCCTCCAGGTGGTGGTGGTGGGTAGCTGCCTTGGGGTTGTTGTGGGTAATTGCCTCCAGGTGGTGGTGGTGGGTAGCTGCCTCCAGGTGGTGGGTAGCTGCCTCCAGGTGGTGGTGGTGGTGGGTAGTTGCCTTGGGGTTGTGGTGGGTACTTGCCTCCAGGTGGTGGTTGGTAGCTGCCTTGGGGTTGAGGTCCTCCTTGCATCTGTATTGGGTACTGGGGTGTGGCTCCTGGTGGTGGTTGATAAGATGTGGTTGTTGTTGCAGCAGGTTGCCTTCCCGTTTGTACATAACCTGCGGTACGCTTTAGTTTGGCAATGCACACACAGCATGCAATAACAATAACAACAGCCACAGCAAAAAGTACGCCCACAATCATGCCAACATCACCTGTGTTAAGATCGACAAAACACAATGAAACTAAAATAATATAATAATAATAATTATTATTATTATAACATAAGTATGATATAATGCGCGCTCTGATTGGTTGGTTAGCGATGTCCGTAAGCCCACAGACACACGCTCGCGCCCACACACACACGCTCACGTCATCGGCATAGCACGCTCTGAATTCAATCGGAAAATCAAATCGTTTTAATTGAATTTGCAGTGACTATGTTATAAAAGAAATGGTCAACGCTTTAGCTGTGCGTCCATAGAGTTATGGAGCACTTGGGAATTTGTGAGAGCACTCGTGAAGCTAGAGTTAACTCTTACGCTTCTCTCGTGCTCTCCCAAATTCCTGCGTGCTCCATAACTCGATGGACGCACGCTAAGCGTTGACCATTCCTTAATTATTAAAATCTATTAGTGAATGAGTACACCATTTTGAAAGATATTATAAAGCCAAGGCAACAGTAACTATGTATAATACAGTACCGACCAGAACTAACTACCCTCCTCTCATTCATTTGCGTTCAATACTTTGCGTTCAATACCAAAATGGACATATGCGTTTGTTTTGGGTTTAGTCAAAATAAATGCAAAATGAATGCAAAATGAACGCCGTGTTTGTTTTGTGTTCACTCAAAATGAATGCAAAATGAACTCTGCGTTTGTTTTGTGTTTGCGAAAAATGAACGCGAAATGGACTCTGCGTTTGTTTTGCGTTTGCTAAAATACAATTTTATCCATTATTTATGACTATAAGCGTGGCATTCTCTAATTATTGATCCATTTATATAATAATTACTCGGGCCCTTCCGAAGGAAGCCCGAGTAATGAAATGGGCTTTCTTTTTATTATTTTTTATTTTTTGTCATGGTCATGGAATGAAGAAAAAATGCGAAGAATGAAGAAAGAATGCGAAGTATTTGATCGTATCGAGTTTCAAGATTACTCCTGAAGCAGATAAGGGAAAACAAACGACACACAGGACTTAAGTAGATTTGAATCTTAGTTTTGAAAGCAGCTGTAGATCTTGAAGCTATCGAAAGGTCAGGATTCTAGTTCGCTATGTCATGTTTGTTATTAGGCGACATTGGACCCCAGAGTAGGCCTTTTGTTGCTAATTGTAATAGTACGTGTACAGTTATGTCCTTGAGTATTTATAATTGAACTCCCTGAATTCGCGGAAAACCGCTCTAATCACTAAACAAACGACATACAGGACTCAAGTAGATACAGTATTTAATCTTAGATTATTTGAAATAGTTCGGCAGTTTGAGATCTTCAAGATATTGAAAGGTCAGGATTCTAGTTATAATCAAACTCATGACCAGCGATGTAACTACATCTATTGACAGAAAGCTATATGTACATGTACAGAAGTCATGCAAACAGTCAGGCCAGTCGAGACTGAAAAGTAAATGAAATGAACTCAAAAACTATCATGACCTCGCTATGCCATGTTTGTTGCTAATTGTAATAGTACGTGTACAGTCCAGTCGTATGTCCTTGAGTATTTATAATTAAACTCACGACCAGCGATGTAACTACATCTATTGACAGAAAGCTATATGTACAGAAGTCATGCAAACAATCGAGCCAGTCGAGTTTAATATTTTCAGTAACTCGATCACGATGGATGTTTATTTTATTCCACATTTGAAAAATTCAGTACGACTGTGACAGTTGTGTGATCCTTGTTAGAACAGAATTTCCACGCTCAAAACAGGTCCGGCAGTGAACGGCAAAAATACAATCTAAATCAAAACGTCCTTAGATTTTAGGGATCTATTACAGAAGAAGACGCTCAGTGACAAGGAAGAATATTTGTGTCGGTGACTCATAGATAAAGATTTCCGACTCTTAAGGTACGCTGTCGTACGTCTTTAAACGTATTTGAGGTCACTTGAGGTCACATCTTAAATCTAACAGAAGCAGCTTTTGATTTTTAATCGATAATTCCTTTCTGATTTCGAGATAAATCGAACAAGATCTTTCAATGTATAGGCAGAGACAGCAGATTGGTCGAGCTTTGTCACATCATACCGTAGTCTGAATCAATTGGATGTTTAAAAGATACGAAGTTGAACTTTCCTCTGCGATAACGAAGAAACCAAAGACGTTATCAGAACCGTATGACCATGAATATGAACCTCAACTGGACGTTCCAAGTACATGCTACGGAAGTACGATTCGGAGATTTTTATCTATGCTCACCGACACATATATATATAGTCTCCCTCGTCACGCAACTGTCAGTCATTGTCATGTCCCTCCTCACGCAACTGACATTGTCCTTGTCATAAGCCCGAGTGTACGCTCATTGAGCGTCTTGTTTAATATGAAGTAGGAATCATTAATTTGTAGATTGACACAACAAGCATCTCAACCATTTCTTCTGAGGCTAATAAATATATTGTAATAAACAAAGATATATTTGTATGTGCATGTTGCTTTTTATGGGTTTCCTGTGGTAGAGCGAACTAAAAATATATCATCAAATTGGGTTCCCTGTATTTTATGTACTGAATCATGCGTTCAACTGGATAACAAAACAATTAAGGTCAGAAACTATTAGTCACGTCACAAATATATTTTTGTTATAAGTACAAACAAAATAAAAATCTACTGTTTCACTTACTTGAGGACGATACATCAAACTCAGTGTACTCTATTTTAAACCCTGCTGTACTCCCAGTAAAGTAGTTGTCACTATTGGTCTTGAATTGAATCCACATGTATTTGCCTGTAGAAGTTACTGTTGTAGACGAATAGTTTCCGCTACACATTTGTTTCAACAATGTGCTGTAAGAAGACGAACCATCTCGTATAGTCAAGACATCTTGTGAACTGTAGCTTGAACATGAATAGTTATAATTATATATCTTCACGTCAGATATTGTGAGCTTAATTCTCTTTGAGCTTGAGAATGCGGTGATGTGCCAAGTACACTTGATATTGCTAGGGTACTTGTTAGGATAGAGGGGACTTTTGATGTATTTAGTGCCACCAGAGGTTCGTAGCCTGATATATTTGTTGGTATTTGCCGAGTTAAATGGTGAACAAACAGAATAGTCTTCAGCTGCAATATAAAACAGAGGATCGACTTTTAAAATCAAATTATAAATGTACACAATATTATTGTCTTACCGTACTACGTGTACATTGTATGTGTACCCAAAGGTATTTAAACAATCATGGTCTGAGCAAGGGTGAAATTGCCTCTGCATGGAACCCAGGGTATTTATATATAGTTGCCTGTGGCATAAATGCCTTTGTACACAAATGGTATATTGGTTGTTTTGTTATTCTGCATGTTTGCCATTTCAAAAACACACCTTGGTCTTCCTTTCTATTATACTGGTATGTACTTTGGACCATATATACCGGCCGTTACAATTAACTAATATACATTAAGAGGAGAATTTTTACGAACGCGCGTATTGAGCGCCAAAAACCAATAGCATGGAGAATACGTTTTATACAAGGCTAAAACTGCTTTAGGAAAGAGTTCAAGCTATTTGGGATGGTTTTTGACCGGTAAAAGTGAAATTAGAGTGTTAATCCAAAGTGAAAATTTGATTTGAAACGTGTCCACATGGGCTAGATCTGTATATTTCAGGAGGGGTTAGTGGTCCCCTGGCACAATAACATCTGTTCTATTCACCCAGCCAGAAGTCTTCCCAGAAAAAAAATTCCCAGGAGAGAAAATATCAGAAATTTTTCCCAGGAGAGAGAATATTTTCTAACCAAAAAAAACAACAAAACAAAACAAAAAAAGGACTTAAATAAGGTACTATTTATAAAATAAAACAATTCCCAGGAACAAAAACATTTCCTATCCATATAACCTAATATATATTCTGTATATTTCATAATTTTATACAAATAATCAAATGCGAAACTCATTTTAGATTTTCCAGGAAAGTACTGGTAGAACAGTTATTTCACAGAACAGATACCATTAACCCCTCCTGATATTTACTATTATTGCTGATGTTTTCCCCTGAATTAGCTCAAATTTGAAACAAAAAGCAGGAAAATGGCTTTGTACAACGCTAAAACAGCTTTAAACAGACAATTTACTTTGTTTTTAATAGTTTGTGCTTAGTTAAAATAAAATTAGAGTGTTAATCCAAAGCGAAATTCGAAAGTCAAACTGTTCAAAAGCGCCTGTTTTTGGCGCTTTTCGCGGATATTACTCGATGTTCAAATAAATATCCTCTTAATGTACAACAATAATGTGATGTGTTGTCTGAAGATATGACTGTACTCACCTCGGTTTTCAATTGCAGTGTATTCCAGTCTGAAACCTTTTCTTGTAGAGTAAAAGCTACTTGTAAATTTAAGTAACAGGTACTTGGAAGTGGACACCACATTTGCTGGAATATACTTGCCACAGTACTTTCCAAGAAGTTTTGAATTAAACTCATTGTTTGAATCATAAATCTGTAGAGTATGAGAAGAGCCTAAGCAGGATCCAGCTGAGCCATAACTTCCATAAGTATCAAAGTCTGTAAATTTGAGCTGTACCACGTAGCCAACAGGGGCTGTAATATACCATTTGCATAGCGACGAGGAAGGATAATTAGAAGGATAGTTTGGACTTGTTAAAACCTTTCTCATGCTTGATTGAGCATTCAGATATATTGAGCCACATGAACCTTGGATATGATAAAAAATAAAGAGTCAAATTAATAATTAACAATTATTTTGGCAAAGTGATTATCGGTGAATATTCACAGTTGGAGATGAAGTGGAGGTAAATATTCACCATAATCACTGAGCCTGAGGTGAATAATAAATTATTGAAAATCGAAAATTTTCAAAGCTTAAACATTGAGACAAATATTACTTAGAAATACGAAATATCTACATATAGGAAGCTAGAGAAAACTTTAACTTGCTGTATTTAGGTTGAATGTTAACCGAATTTCTGGCGTTTCAATCGTTGAGCACACCCACAGGAAGCCCCACATTTCAATGATCGTTTTTACCTACTTCTAGATTTCTGTTTGTAACAGAATTCAGACCATAGATAGCTCTAGAGATACGATGTAATATACTTGAGTGAAGAAATAGTTTCAGATTTTCACAAATTGAGTGGGAAAATCGACTTTGAATTTCATCCTTTTGGCGGGTTACCTGTGGTGTCGCGCATACCACAGGAAGCCCAAAATCCGATAAAATGTAATTTTAGAGTTGAATATCAAAGAAAAGACGAAATTCAGGATTAAAAAAAACGTTTATTGGTACTTTCGCTTGGGTGATTTTACTTCCGCTCTGGAGCAGTGCTTATCGTCTCATAATCACTGGTCGCTCGACCAATCACAGAGGTGAAACTCTATATTCACTGTCTAAAATAAGTTTTAAACTTCAATGGGAAAACTACTATTGCATGACCAGCCAACGCTGCTGGGGTACAGGTGATGTACAGGTGATGGCCAACAATGTGAGATACAATACTTTTAATTCACATGTACAATATATTAAAATAGTATGTACATGTACTTATAATTTTTAATTAAGCTGAAACTTCATTGAATAATTCATCAAGGGTCTAATAATAACTAGTTACAATCTTTTTTTCGATATTCCAGAGGGAAGTACTATATTTTTATGAATCTTTAGAGGAGTCAATGACGTCATCTACTCAACCCAACATTCAGCTCTATACATTTCTTTGTATTTTGTGAGTCAAAATACTCTCAATGTTTTGTTCAGATAACAGCTCTGCATTGAAGACAACTGGTCAGACAATCAATCCTAAGCACAAATAATGCAAGAAAACTCCTTCACCCAAACTTTTAGCTTCATAGAAATAAAATAATTCAAGAAACTAAACACAAAGAAATGTATGGAGCGAAGCTGTGTTGATTGTTAAGGTTGAGTAGATGACCTCACTGACACTTCTAAAGATTCATAAAAATGGAATACTTCCCATAGGAATTTTGAGAAAACACATTAACCAGTAATTGTATGTCTCTTTGAGATTATTTCAGTGAAGTTTCAGCTAATTTTTCGTCTAAGTAGCACTTTAACTTAAATTGTAATGCACAGCTGGTCATTATTTGTATGCGTGTGCAATACAAGAGATTAATAAATTATTATTAATTACCCCTCCCCCACCAATCCCCCCCCCCCCCCCCCCCCGACCAACCCCCAATCTCCCTCCCGAACCCTCCCACTCCAAACACGTGCACTTCATAAAACCACACATGTACACTACAATTATTTAATTTGTCCTTTGCTTTTATTCAATCTATTATATATTTGTCTTTGAGTCACAATTCATGCCAGCTTGTATCTACAACCAGAGATTGGATATATAGGGACAAAGGGTACCCAATCGTCAATATCATCACAAACTTTACTTTGGGCTTCCTACCCCCTCCCCCTCTCCCCCACCAAACAATGTTGGTGTCCACGGCTGCATGTCAACTTCGAAAGTGTTCTGGGAGAATCAACATTGTTTGTGGGGGGGAGGGGGAGGGGACGAATTTCAAGTCTCTATCAATCACAGACTTTGGAAACATTGTGTAAAATGTAAGTGTCCCAATGAACTCGTCTCAGGTAACTGTAGATCAGAATGATTTTGAATATCCCAGACTTACAATGTACTTTTGGGCTTGATTTCCAGCGATTTTAGGGGTGTCACCCCTAAAACGGCTGGAAATTGAGCCTAATTAACTTACTTTGGGCTGATGAAAGGATGACATATTCCAAACTCAACAATGCTGAAAATAAATTAGACACAAATTGTATCAATTAAGTAAGTACCACAATTTCCAAGTCAAGCATTGACCAGGGCGTATTAGAGATAGTGGGTTAATTAATTAACCCATCCAGAGTGTTTACATGGATTTTAGCTATTTTCGGATGTTAAACATAATGTAGCATTTTCAGATTCCAAGTGGTTAACACTGGAATTTCTGCTGTTCGAAAGTACCAAGGACTCACTCTTAATTTCCAGTAATGCTTGTTGTGTTTTCGACAGCTCGTTCATCAAACGAATATGTTAGCTCAAATCTGGTAGATATTGATTTATAAGTGTTTTCTTGGAGGCATTTCAACTACAGGAGCCCATAGGCTGGCATCATTAACCCAGAATATTGGGTTAAGAGGCAATTAATCTACTAAAAAAACTTAGAGGAGTGAGGTGATTTCACAAAGACAGTGGTGCCATGCAGCTGGCTAAAAGTTGTTGTCAGTACATGTACCATTTCAGAATGCAATTGCACCAGGGCATGAGTGAACGCTCAGTGAGCGTCTTGTTGAAGGAATGAACTAGAAAAAATCATGGAAATGTCAATTCTAGGATTGAATTGTGCAGTGAATGTAGAATTTTAGCTTAGATCAGTCTTGTTAAGCAAGTTCACATCAAAAGATTTTTGGAATGAATGAAAACTGTCACCCCATTTCAAAATTACTATTTTCCTCATCTTGAGGTCACATGGCCAGCACAAGCACAGGCAGCCGAACCATTGCTTTTGAGGCTATTTAATAATAAATATAAATCTGTATAAATACATTTATATTCGCATGTCTTTTTTTGATGGTTTCCTGTGGTAGAGCGTGTGCACGCAATACGTATTATATTGGGTTCCTGTGTTGAGTAAGGTATAATGTTGGGCTCTCTGTGCGCGTCCCGCAGTACATTGTATATTGAAACAATACACTTGTGTGGGCACTTCTTGCGGGACACGCACAGGGAGCCCAACATCATACGTTTCTATGCACAGGGAACCCAACGTATCGCGTGCGCGCTCTACCACAGAAAATCCATCAAAAAAAGATGCGCAAATATATTTATTATTTAAAAATAGCCTCAAAAGCAATGGTTGTGCTGCCTGTGCCAAAAGCCAAAAATGTTAACTTCCCCAGATGTCACTTTATGTCCAAACATCAAATATTCATAGGTAAAAACTGGAAGGAGATATTTGGAAAATGAAGATAGTTAAGGGTGGACTAACATATTTATTTCGACTGTTGCTAAGGAAAATTTGAAACCTCAAAAAAATCGTAAATTTCAAAGCTAGAAGAGAAGGGACTTATAGGAAGTGATTGTAAGGAAGAAAGCTTTGTCAGAGCATGACGTCACCAAATTACGTCACAATGACGTCATCAAAACAGAAAATGCTCTTTTTTTCCAAGGATTTATAAGATACTGTAAATCTATGATTATACACTTGTTCTACAACACAAGGAGCAGACAACTGAGCATGGATTTGGTATTTAAATGAAAAATGATTTTTTTATGGACGTTTTTCGAGCTGTTTTTAAGGATTAAATTCCATAACTTGTCATATTGTCTTCAGTTTTGAAAAAGCATGCTCAGCAATGTTGACTTCTAAGGTCGTTGTTGATATTCTAGGTTAGAAAAAAATAACCCTCAGTGAACGTGCTCGAACATTTTGAAGGTTTTTGAAAACGAGAATCTGCGCATGCGCAGTGAAGTCTTGTTAAATTTACCGTTCTTTTTCAGCATTGAATTGATGGATTTCGGAAAAGAATCCTACGAAAATGTTTAGACAGTTCTCTATTCTATCATTTGGCATAACAATTATTATGCAGCAAAGACGTTTTGATTTTCCTGTTGTACCCAAGCAGGAGATGCGCGAATTTTATGACTTTCAATTCATAAATTGTATGCTTGCTCATTTCTGCTAAAACGAAATTTAAAACCCCTAGAGAGAAGTAGGATGTTTAACAAGGCTATAAAATATCAAAATTTCAGAAAAAATCCTCAACAAAGCTAAAGAATTGAAGACATGTAAAACCCCATAGCAACGCGGTTGCATAGTAACGAAATATGTTAGTCCACCCTTAAAGGAGGACTATAGTACGTAAATCGTTCAAAATTTGATTTAGCTGAAACTTCACTTAAATAATCTCAAAGACCCATACAATCACTGGTTAATTTTTTTCTCAAAAATTCAAATGGGAAGTAATACATTTTTATGAATCTTTAGAGATGCCAGTGACGTCACTGACTTAACCCAAACTCAGCTCCATACATTTCTTTGTATTTTGTGATCAAAATATCTGAACGGTTTGTTCAGATAACAGCTCTGCACTGAAGAAAACTAGTCAAACAATCAATCCTAAGCACATACAAAGTAAAGAAAACTCCTTCACACAAACGTTTAGCTTCATAGAAATAAAATAGTTCAAGACATTAAACATGAAGAAATGTATGGAGCGAAGCTGTGATGATTGTTTGGGTTGCGTCAGTGACGTCACTGGCACCTCTAGAGATTCATAAAAATGTATTACTTTCCATTGGAATTTTTGAGAAAAACATTAACCAGTGAGTGTATGGGTCTTTGAGAATATTTCAGTGAAGTTTCAGCTAAATCAAACCTTGAACGATTTACGTAAGTTACTAGTCCCCCTTTAAGAAATGCTTGAGCAGGCTTTGCCTCGGGAAACAATTCGACGGTCTCGAGACCACATGTGCATATGTACAAAACATAAGCTTACTGTTTCCCTTCGGTCCCAAAAAAAAAAAAAAAAAAATCTTTCCACAATGAAATAAGTCGGTGAGTTTCTTCGAATTTGAAAATCCCTGAAACGTCTGAACCACACTTGGGAAACGTTTAATAGTTGTTTTATGACTTTTATGTCAAATACTGTAAGCTTATATTATCAAATTGCATTCATGGTGACGTACGTGGAGCTTGTTTTCGTGCATCCCGATCCCGGGCGTACGTCGTGCATCGCCTTTCAACTCGATCGAAGACGTCTGTGGTGAATTTGAAGTACGTTTTGAAAGAAATCGACAAAAATATCGATTGATGTTCGACAAAATGAGTCCCCATTTGTATAGATCGATCAAAAACTTACCAAAACAAACCAATGAAACGTAAAATCCCTTCATCTCTGCCTGTACTTTGCAGCCGCTAAAATTCATCAACAACAGTAAGCGGTGGTTGGAGGACCGCTGACCGTCTGAGAAGGGAACGGTCAGGGATGGAGAGGGAGGGGCACGGACGAGGAGGGAATATGTAGGGAGACAATTTTTTTTGGCAAAAATAAATAAACAAGTGACCGTGTTTTATCAGCATATAAAGATCCTCGCCTTTAGAAGTTTAAACATCTAAAATTCCATCTAAAACAGTATTACATGTACATGAATTCTAAGCAAATAATGCTAGAAGACAATGTCATGTGCAGGCCAGGGTCTTGCATTTGTAGGATCAAGAATTAAGCCTTAAGGATAATCGCAACATGCTGTCGGTGCTATGCAAAGGTCCAGTCAATGATCCGAAACTAATTGAGAACTTTGCATGACCTAGCTGTGTTTATACAGGCAATCAGTCTGATGAATAAAAAAACATCAGTGTCTTTATAAGTCATATACACCAAATTGAAATATGGCGACCAATTTGAATATAACTATTGTTCTGGACTAACGAGTCTCTTATTCATGTGAAAACGCTTTTGTTTCCATGTGAACACGAGGCTAGTCATCCAGAACAATGGTCGCAGTTCAAATTGGATGCCATATTTCGATTCGGTGTATAGATAAATCAGTGTTTTATCGGGTTATAAAGATCCATGCATGTGACCGATTGGACAAACTTGATTGGACCAATTTATTGCTCATGAATTTGTAATGATCGAGCTTAGAATTAAATTTTTGACCCATGACCCCCACCCCACTCCCCCGATTGGATTTCCGATCCTCGATTTTATTGACTATATAGCTAGGCTGATAACCATTTCCACCAATTAACCTGCCTCTCTAGATATATATTTAACAATGACCATACACCTTCACTTACAATGTGAACTTCCAAATTTAATTAAACACTGCAGTCTGTACATTTCACTGAAATAATTGAGCAACTATAATGCTATTCTACCACTGTAAAATAACTATTATAATTTAAAAACCCACCACACCCCAGACGTGAAATCCAGACCATGTAAGACCTACATTTTCAAAGCCGAGGATCGCGGTTCTATTAATTATGCATTGTCTGACTGATAATTATTTATTATGTACACTTCAACTTCATAATTATCTTCCACTAAAACAATATAATTGGGGCGTGGTTATTTTAAAAACCAGTTCAAAACTACAGGCTCAGACTTTCATCGAACTTCAAGACAGAGATATCTGGGCTTGAATTTCAATGAAAGCCCTCACCCTACATTGTCCCCACCAAAAGCAACAAGCTGATCTTCATCCATAGACATTTTGACAACATGCATTTTCAAATGGCCGAATACCGGTAGTTCCAATTAAATGATTGCTATTCAATGCTTCTAGGGATGAACTACTCAAGTACCACGGATAAATTAATTAATTAGGAGATTCCCAAAGTGCTTTGAGCATGTCGTTGCTTTCGGCCCAGACAACGATATTTGGAATAGGCCCGGTGTATATTAACCAAGTGTGAGTACGTCCATACCATAAGTTATCACTTATGGACCAAGTTTTTTTCACTGCAGTTTTTTTCACTGCACATGGGCCATAAAAAAGTGATAAGAAAAACAAGGATCCAAAACTTAATTACGGTTGGACTGAACATGCAAACAAGGTTAATTAATATACCGGTATACATGTATATTAATAAGCAAAATTACAACACATTTTCCAGTGTTTATATTCTCTTCTACAAACTGCACGCGGGATGTTGGGAGAACACAAGAAAATTAATTAAAAACTTTTTCGAGTGAAATATTTGACAACTTGATGAATTATGAGCACAAAGTCAGGTATAGCCAAATATTTTTGTCGTATTTTTGAATCTTTTCAGTTTTTCTCAACAAGAATGTATAAAAACGATGGACGTTTTTGAGACATGCATATTTTCTTTTTGATATCATTTTACTAGAGAATCGTTTTGTGATCGAGTATAAAACCATAATAACTTATATACAGTTATCGCTTCTGGATCAGTATTTGAGAAAATATTTGTAGCTACCGGTATATAGAACTCAAAGAACGGTTGAATGTGATGGAGAAAACTTAGTTTTCTTTTAGTTTTCTTCCTTATTGTAGACAAAATTGGATGACTCGTCGTTTTGTGTTTTTTTTTTAAAAGCTCAATCATTGCAAATTTTTGGTTTCAACTTGAGAAAATAAGAAAAAACAACTGGTAATTCCATGGCTTTTGTTTGGTAAATAAAAAATGTTTGACAACATAATTTGTTTTTTTGATGTCTACCCACTGCATCACAATGCTGTGCAGAAAGGAGAGAGAAAATTTATTATGCTGAGTGAAGAAAGGTGCCCATCAGTCAGGTTTCAAACGTTATCTACAATGCCTTTAGTGCAACATGTGATCTAAACTGTCCTTTATCTCTCACAGTGTAAATCCTGGCAGGTATAGTTTGACCCTTTTGTAATTAGGTGCATTTTAACCTAAACATGTTTAGGTTAAATCACGTTGGGTGTGCATTAATTAAGTCCGATATGAGAGAGGTGTCTGGCTTAAATATAGCAAGCACCCTGTTAGTTTGAATACATGTACTGTGCATGTCCATTATATATTAGTATAGAGTACACCCCAACACAGTTTTATTAGATCTGAGGAGGGGCGCTAGCCTTTGTATCCTGTGACATAGGATATGGAGGTGCAGCCTGTTGATTGTCACTACCCTGAGGCGGATATGGTGGATTGGGTTGAGGAGGATATGCAGGTGGTCCTGGATACTGTGGAGGTGGGTCACTTGGAGGAGGATAGCCACCAGTTGGTGGTGGGTAGCTTCCTTGAGACTGTGGTGGGTAGCTACTTTGAGGAGGTGGGTAGCTGCCTTGGGGTTGTTGTGGGTAGTTGCCTCCAGGTGGTGGTGGTGGGTAGCTGCCTTGGGGTTGTTGTGGGTAATTGCCTCCAGGTGGTGGTGGTGGGTAGCTGCCCCCAGGTGGTGGGTAGCTGCCTCCAGGTGGTTGTGGTGGGTACTTGCCTCCAGGTGGTGGTTGGTAGCTGCCTTGAGGTTGAGGTCCACCTTGCATCTGTATTGGGTACTGGGGTGTGGCTCCTGGTGGTGGTTGATAAGATGTGGTTGTTGTTGATTGCACTGTTGTAGCTGCAGCATGTTGCCTTTGTACATAACCTGCAGTACGTTTTCGTTTGGCAATGCACACACAGCATGCGATTAGACCAATAACAACAGCCATAGCAAAAAGTATGCCCACAATCATGCCAACAGCACCTGTGTTAAGAATGACAAAACACAATGAATCTAAAATAATAATAAATAAATAATATTATTAAAATCTAAAAGTGAATGAGTACACCATTTTGAAAGAGATTATAAAAGCCAAGGCAACAGTAGCTATGTATAATACAGTACCGACCAGAACTAACTACCCTCCTCACGTTCATTTGCATTTTTAAAATACCAAAATGAACAATTGTGTTTGTTTTGGGTTTGTTTTGGGTTTAGTCAAAATAAACGCAAAATGAACGCAAAATGAACTCTGCGTTTGTTTTGCGTTCGCTCAAAATGAACGCAATATGAACTCTGCGTTTGTTTTGCGTTCGCTCAAAATTAACTCTGCGTTTGTTTTGTGTTTGCTAAAAATGAACGTAAAATGGACTCTGCGTTTGTCTTGCGTTTGCTAAAATACAATTTTATCCGTTATTTATGACTAATTATTGATCCATTTATATTATAATTTAATATGAAGTAGGAATCATTAATTTGTAGATTGACACAAGAAGCACCTCAACCATTTCTTCTGAGGCTAATAAATATATTATATTAATAAACATAAAAATATATTTGTATACAGCATGTTGCTTTTTATGGGTTTCCTGTGGTAGAGCGAACTAAAAATATATCATCAAATTGCATGATTCAGTACATAAAATACAGGGAACCCATATATGTTCAACTGGATAACAAAACAATTAAGGTCAGAAACTATTAGTCACGTCACAAATATATTTTTGATAGAAGTTCAAACAAAATTAGAAACAAACGTGCATGAAAGTAGACTGTTTCACTTACTTGAGGACGATACATCAAACTCAGTGTACTCTATTTTAAACCCTGCTGTACTCCCAGTAAAATAGTTGTCACTATTGGTCTTGAATTGAATCCACATGTATTTGCCTGAAGAAGTTACTGTTGTAGACGAATAGCTTCGGCTACACACTTGTTTCAACAATGTGCTGTAAGAATACGAACCATCTCGTATAGTCAAGACATCTTGTTGTGAACTGTAGCTTGAACATGAATAGGAGTTATAATTATATATCTTCACGTCAGATATTGTAAGCTTAATTCTCTTTGAGCTTGAGGATGCGGTGATGTACCAAGTACACTTGATATTGCTAGGGTACTTGTTAGGATAGAGGGGACTTTTGATGTATTTACTGCTACCAGAGGATCGTAACTTTAAATAATTATTGTTGGTATTTGCTGAGTTAAATGGTGAACAAACAGAATAGTCTTCAGCTGCAATATAAAACAGAGGATTGACTTTTAAAATCAAATTATAAATGTACACAATACTATTGTCTTACTACATGTACATGTACGTGCACCCAAAGGTATAATTTTCCCAAATACATTGTAACAATCGCGGTCTGAGCAAGGGTGAAATTGCTTCTGCATGGAACCCAGGGTATTTATACAATGTAGTTGCCTATGACATTGCCTTTATACACAAATGCTTTATTGGTTGTTTTGTTATTCTGCATGTTTGCCATTTCAAATGCACCTTGGTTTTCCTTTCTATTATACCGGTAATATGTACTTTGGACCATATACCGGCCGTTACAATTTAATATAATGCTATATAACAATAATGTGATGTGTTGTCTTCAAGATATGACTGTACTCACATGAACCTTTAACTGCAGTGTATTCCAGTCTGAAACCTTTTCTTGTATAGTAAAAGCTATTACTTGTAAATTTAAGTAACAGGTACTTGGAAGTGGACACCACATTTGCTGGAATATACTTGCCGCAGTACTTTCCAAGAAGTTTGGAACTGAACTCAAAGTTTGAATCATAAATCTGCAGATTATGAGAAGAGCTTGAGCAGGATCCAGAGATACCTCCATTATAAGTATCAAAGGCTGTAAATTTGAGCTGTATCACGTAGCCAAAAGGGGCTGTAATATACCATTTGCATGTTGACTTGGAAGGATAATTAGAAGGGTAGTTTGGACTTGTTAAAACTTTTCTCATGCTTGATTGAGCATTCAGATATATTGTGCCACAGCCTTGGATATGATAAAAAATAAAGAGTCAAATTAATACTTGTAAGTATATACATTGTACATGTTTATTAACATTATAAGTTTTAAACTTCAATAGGAAAACTGCTATTGCATGACCAGCCAGGCTGGGGTGCAGAAGTAATGCCATATGCATGTGAACTAGGGCCGACAATGTGAGATTACTATACTTTTAATTCCAGCCTACAGTAATTAATTATTGTACATGCACTTAGACTTTTTAATTAACTTTAATTGTAATGCACAGCTGGTCACTATTTCTATGCTGCGCAATATAAGAGATTGATAAATTATTATTAATTACCCCTCCCCCTCTCTACAAACACAAACACTTCATAAAATAACCACCTGGGCATACACACACACGTACAATACAAGACAAATGCACAATACACTAACAATAAATTACAATGTATTCCTTTGCCTTGTATTCAATCTGTTACATACATTTACATGCCAGCTGGTACAGTCGAAGCTTTCGATTCTTGTAAGCGACCAGCTCTAGCTACGACCACTTTTTAGAATTCTCGAGGTGGTTGCTTACTATATACTGGAGCTTCAACTGTATCTAGATCAGAACAATTTTGAATATCCCAGACTTACTTTGGGCTGATGAAAGGATGACATATTCCAAACTCAACAATGCTGAAAATAAATTAGACATAAATTGAATAAATTAATTAACTACCACAATTTCCAAGTCAAGCATTGACCCATGACTTATTAGAGACAGGGGGTAGAGATAGGATGGGGGGGGGGGGGGGCCCATGAGAAATTATGGTATAATTAGTCACAGATCAAGTCACAGGTTTACGAACATACAATGATTTATTTCCTGTTCCTTCTAATGAGTGTGGCTGGGGTTTCCTGTGCCTTTTGTGGTACAAAACGGTTTATACAGACACTGTGTAGACATGAATGATAGGTATATGTAACTCCTCACAAAAAATTAGTTTCAAAAAAATATTAAAGTAAATGCACATTAAAAAAAACCAATAAATTTCAATATTTTTATAATCTGGCATATTTAGTTTACACATTCCTTGGATCCTTTCATTTGCAAACAGCCAGCAAGATATCGAAATCAACAGCATATGCTAATTTTATTTTATGCAAAATTTTACAGTACGTCGCCAACGTCGCGTCATTGAATTTCTTCGAATTTGGAAATCCTTGAAATGTCTGAACCATGAATTTTTCTTACAGTTTTGCTAACACACTTTGGATAAACTTAGTTTTAATGTCAAATTGAAGTCTACAACTCGATCAAATACTGTATTATCAATGATTACTTTTTCATGAGCTTGTTTCGTGCATGGCGCCCGATGGTATTGATCGATCGTCTGTGGTGAATTTGACTTACGTTTTGAAAGAAATCGACAAAAATATCGATTGATGTTCGACAAAATGAGTCCCCAATTGAATAGATCGATCAAAAACTTACCAAAACAAACCAATGAAACGTAAAAGCACTTCATCTCTGCCTGTACTTTGCAGCCGCCTTTGACTTTGTCGTTTAGATCAACAACAGTTTGTTTGGGTGCAACCCTTTAACACAGGAAGCCCAAAACTCTCTTATTACACAGGAAGCCCAAGCTAAGGTTTCATCGATGTATAAGAATAGTTTTATCTAATCTAACAAAAATTACTACTCTACCAGAAGAAAGAGTCATCAGATTAAGATTCTTGAGTAAATGCTCATCTTAGTGAATATTCAAAGATCTTTTGTGGCCACAGGAAATCCGCGGGAAATGCGCAGAATCACGTGTTTATGAGTGAACCGCCGCAAACCAATAAATTTGCGTGCTCCGCCAACATTCCAAATTGACATACCCAAAGATACCAAAGATTAACAGAAAAAAATATCATAAAAACCATGAAATATCCACCAAATACTATCACAACACGACGTCTAATTGGTAAGTTGGGTATATGTACAGCTGGCTGCTCAAAAGTGAGCTGTCATGGACTTGAATTGATCTTCTCACTCGGTCAGTCAGTCACAGAAGAATCCCCTGAAGAGTGAAGAATTATAAGCTTTAATACTTTTTTATATCGAAATACGGGCATCACCTAGCATGGGTACCAGAGGCCGAGTACACTAATACGTCTAGTAAGAACTGTAATTAACGAATAAGTTGTAAGTGAAGTTCTGACTAGAATGTATTCGTATAATTAAGCTTAAGTTAAGTTATATGAAAGTTAAGCTTACATGCATGTATAAAGCTTACTTATTATGAAGCATATGTTCAAGTTATAACTTATATATATAATGTAAGCTTATATCTTTGCTTGGGCTTTAAATATCTCAGTCTAAGTAGAACTATAAATACTGCCAATATTATATAGCCCATTACGAATGTGCTAAATGAATTATCTTTATGACCAATCAAGCATATTCATTGATTCACTGAGCTGTGATCCGCCTGTTTGGTCATAATCATATACAGTGTATTTCTATCAAAGGTGTGACCATGCTCTGAGGAAAATCAGTTTGTAGCAAATTATTCAGATATTTGATGGTGTAGTGATTTGATAATTGGATCAAAACATTACCCTTCAGTTTCTGTTTTTTGAAGTCCAGTAACTTTTGGCTTGAATAGTAATTATATAAATCCACTGGAATGCTTGAAAAAATTGATTGTTTACATAGTTTCTGCAGTGTTTTACATTAGGTTTTTGAGTAGCAAACTCAAAAAGTAGTGTACTAACTAGTGTGAAAACGACAATAATTACTAGATGCACTTTAGCCTTGCTAGCTTATTTGACAACACTGAAAAAAATTTTTTTCCAGTAAACTAATTTTTATTAAGAATTAATATTAGTACTTTTTTTGTGTGTAAATAATTATTTTATTTCTAAACCCATAAGGGCAAGATTCTGGTACTTTCTAGGAATTACTTTCAAAATGCCCACAGAGCAACCCCTACTCTTTATATGGGAGCCCCCATACATAGCTACATACATATGTACACGGTATCTTAGCGAGTACACTACTTATGGGCTGCATAATGATAAATTCAATGGTTAAAGGAAATCTAGGATGCGACTGTAAAAAAAGAGTACACACTGAAGTTTCGAGCCTTCGCCAGAGTACACGAACAAGGGCTAAGGCTCGAAATGTCAGTTTTTATAGTTAAGTACTTTTTTTACATTGTCATAGATTTTCCTCTAGCCATTTTATTTTAGCTATAAATATGCCAATTTTGATCTCTCTGTTTCTTGTCAACAGCATTGTCCTATCTATTTATTCAATTCTTGTCACAGTGTCAAATACCAATTGTTTCTGCACAAGGTAAACTCCCTGTTGATGACGTACAACTGTCATTAATAAATTGGACACCCCAGCTAGAGCGCTAGATATACCTCCATTGACTGATATATATATTTATTTTTCCCCACCCATGATTTATTATTATTGTTATTTCCATTGACTGATATTGATAATATGCATGTCTACCTTTGTCTAGTCATTGCTAATTTATTAATGATCTCTCTAAGTGAGGTATTTTTCTTGGTTGGTAAGCAAAGTTGTTTGTACATTAGTATCAATAGTCAATGTCATGAAGGTTGTCCACCTCGGAAAAGCACGTTTACACATTTGTACATTTACACATTCGCAACATCACGTGTAATATTCGTTTTGCGCACGTGAAATTCAGAGTCGATAGATTCAGCAGACATGAGTATACTGCCATAAGAATGCCGCGGCCTTATACAGAAGATTTCAGGTGGAGAATTGTATTTCAGCGCTTGTAAAAGTGCAAATGTGTTAAAGTGCTAATGTGCAAATGTGCTTTTCCGAGGTGGACAATTAATGACATTGACTGTATACAGCTTTATTCCAGATCCCTATAATTATTGTAGCACTGCTAATATGAGACATACATGTATACAAGTTGCCCAGATAACTGGTCTAAAAGAAATACTAATTGGAACAGGTCTGGAAATACTAGGCCTGAATTCATGTGAAAATTGTTTACCAGTCTCAAACTTCATCCAGTACTACTATGATTCAGCTGTTGATCTCTGCTGGTTTGAATAGTCCCTTTTCGCATTCTCAGATCCCGTTGTAAAACCGCTGTACTTATTGACAAAAGACGCCTTTGTACAGGGTTAGCCTCGAGTCAGTGTAAATTATTCACAAATATCAACAAGAACACGAAAAAATGTTGACATGAAACAATAGAAACATTTTTGAATTGCACGGACTGGTTTCTGAATCGAGGCTAAGCCTGTATAAATGCGTCTTTTGTCAAAGGACAGCGGTCATCTCTAAACAACGCGAAACTGGAGTATTCCATCTTCTCATGCTTGAATGTACTAGTAACGTTGACAGGTGATCTGCTTGATCCATACAAAATGATGTCTTTTTTCTTTCAGATATCAACTCCGATTTACCCATATGCAACAAAAGCCAGAACTACTTTGTTCTAAATTCGTCCCTGTCATTTTTACAGAACTTTAGTAGTCCAAACTATCCCCAGGATTATCCCTCCTACACCAACTGTATATGGGTTCTCACGGCATCCATCGGACATCTCATTAAGTTAACGTTTAGTGCCTTTTCTATATACGCAACTACTGATTCCAGTGTGCAACAGTGTCCTTATGCATATGTGCAAGTTGTGGAGGAAGACAGTGAAGGGAATGCTGAAGTTGTTGGAAGGTTTTGTGGAAGTCGGACACCTCAAACATATATTCTAGTGGAGGCAGGTTGAGAGTTGTGTTTAAAAATACACTCTTGACATCAGCCAAAGGATTTGTTGCCAAGTACTCTGCAGTTCGCCCAGGTAGGCAGCCATTGTTTGATTTTATCAGAGAGATATGTACATTTGTATCTTATCTTGAAGGGTGGGTGCTACCAGTAAGCCATTTTCAAAAACATTTTGCATGTGATCTGGAAATATGTATTATTATTATTATTATTATTATTTTTATTTTTATTTTTATAATTTTTTTTATTTTTTATTTTTATTATTATTATTATTATTATTATTATTATTATTATTATTATTGTTGTTGTTATTATTATTGTTGTTGTTATTATTATTATTGTTGTTGTTGTTGTTATTATTATTATTATTGTTGTTGTTGTTATTAATATAGTTGTAGTTGTTATTATTATTATTATTATTAGTGTTGTTGTTATTGTTATTATTATTTTTATTATTATTATTATTATTTTTTTTTTATTATTATTATTATTTTTTATTATTTTGTTATTATTATTATTATTTTATTATTATTATTATTTATTATTATTATTGTTGTTGTTGTTGTTATTATTATTATTGTTGTTGTTGTAATTATTATTGTTGTTGTTATTATTGTTGTTGTTGTTGTTGTTGTTATTATAATAATTATTGTTGTAATTGTAGTTGTTGTTGTTATTATTATTATTATTATTGTTGTTGTTGTTGTTATTATTATTATTATATGTACATGTACGCTTCCAT
The DNA here is from genome assembly GCA_033675265.1 of Actinostola sp. cb2023. Classification (NCBI taxonomy): domain Eukaryota; kingdom Metazoa; phylum Cnidaria; class Anthozoa; order Actiniaria; family Actinostolidae; genus Actinostola; species Actinostola sp. cb2023. Next base: position 155,489 of record JAUJYZ010001112.1, on the reverse strand, counting down.
TGATTTCTATGGTTCCTACTTGGTGTCAAAAAGTGTTGGTAGCTTTGCTAGCTCAAATTTTGAGTAGGGTACCTGTAGCAGCTCCTTGAGAAACCCCTACATTAAACTATGCTGTAGTAGCTGGCAATGGAAGTCAGTGGCTTGCTTCCAACCTTGAAATTGTGTGCAATATATGAGATATTTCATAACCTAACTCGCAGTGTGTGTAACCTATTTCCAGGTATGGCATGCTCAGCCCAGAATACTGTAGATGAGAATAGCAACATTCTCTTGCATGCAACAAAAATGGGCCTTATCAAAGCTCCACAGTTCCCAAGCTCATTCTCTGGACTGGTTGATTGCACCTGGAAAATTGCCCTTCCACCTATGAATGGAGTGAATATCTCATTTGATTCCTTTACTCCTCAAAAACAAGCCACATGTAGTGATTCAGCGTTAGAAGTGTATAACGGTCGCTTTGGGCATGGCCATGGTACCCGGCTAGGGTTGTTTTGTGCAAGAATAAACCTTCCTGTTATTTATTCAAGTGGCAGATATTTGTCTCTGCGCTGGAGAGCCAAGAGTCCAAAAATGGCTGTAAAGTTTGAAGTTAATTTTAAGTCTATTCAGCAAAGTGAGTAACTTTCTTTCTTTTTTCTTTCTTTGTGCTTTTGAAATCTTTGTTTATTGTCATTGTCAAAGAGTAGCAACCAATTCAACCTTGTTATAAAGGGAGTGGTACCATGACAGCATTGCTGTTGGTGATGATGATGATAATGGTGGTAGTACCTGATGATAATGATTGATGACAGCATTGCTGTTGGTAATGTTGATGATAGTGGTGGTGGTACCTGATGATGATGATTGATGACAGCATTGCTACCTGATGATGATGATGATGATGATGACAGCATTGCTGTTGGTGATGATGATGATAGTGGTAGTGGTACCTGATGATAATGATCGATGACAGCATTGCTGTTGGTAATGTTGATGATAGTGGTGGTAGTACCTGATGATGATGATGATGATGACAGCATTGCTGTTGGTAATGTTGATGATAGTGGTGGTGGTACCTGATGATGATGATTGATGACAGCATTGCTACCTGATGATGATGATGACAGCATTGCTGTTGGTGATGATGATGATAGTGGTGGTGGTACCTGATGATGATGATTGATGACAGCATTGCTACCTGATGCTGTCATCATCATCATCATCAGGTACCACTACCACTATCATCAACATTACCAACAGCAATTCTGTCATAATCATCATCATCAGGTACCACCACCACTATCATCAACATTACCAACAGCAATGCTTTCATCATCATCATCATCAGGTACCACTACCACTCATCAACATTACCAACAGCAATGCTTTCATCATCATCATCATCAGGTACCACCACCACTATCATCAACATTACCAACAGCAATGCTTTCATCATCATCATCATCAGGTACCACTACCACTATCATCAACATTACCAACAGCAATGCTTTCATCATCATTATCATCAGGTACCACCACCACTATCATCAACATTACCAACAGCAATTCTGTCATAATCATCATCATCAGGTACCACCACCACTATCATCAACATTACCAACAGCAATGCTTTCATCATCATCATCATCAGGTACCACCACCACTATCATCAACATTACCAACAGCAATTCTGTCATAATCATCATCATCAGGTACCACCACCACTATCATCAACATTACCAACCAACAGCAATGCTTTCATCATCATCATCATCAGGTACCACTACCACTATCATCAACATTACCAACAGCAATGCTTTCATCATCATCATCATCAGGTACCACTACCACTATCATCAACATTACCAACAGCAATTCTGTCATAATCATCATCATCAGGTACCACCACCACTATCATCAACATTACCAACAGCAATGCTTTCATCGTCATCATCATCAGGTACCACTACCACTATCATCAACATCACCAACAGCAATGCTGTCATCATCATCATCATCATCAGGTACCACTACCACTATCATCAACATTACCAACAGCAATGCTGTCATCATCATCATCATCATCAGGTACCACTACCACTATCATCAACATTACCAACAGCAATGCTTTCATCATCATCATCATCATCAGGTACCACTACCACTATCATCAACATCACCAACAGCAATGCTGTCATCATCATCATCATCAGGTACCACTACCACTATCATCAACATTACCAACAGCAATGCTTTCATCATCATCATCATCAGGTACCACTACCATCATCATCATCATCATCAGGTACCACTACCATCATCATCATCATCATCAGGTACCACTACCATCGTCATCATCTCCAACAGCAATGCTTTCATTATAATAATAATAATCATCTTGAGAGTATTCTTCATAGTATTCAATAATGATGGTGATGACATTTATAACAATTTTGTTTTCCATACAGTCTTTCACAACAATCGCAGATGTGTCAATTTCTCTCTTGTTTTCCAGCAATAAGTGGTTCATGTGATGATACACATCACAATCAGGTAGACCTTGAGGGACTTGCTGGCAGTATATTCACCCCAGGGTACCCACGTGAGTACCCAAATAGCAAGAAATGTGTGTGGGCAATATCTGTTCCTTCGGGACTTTATGTTAAGCTCAAGTTTGAGTCTTTTCAATTGGAAGCAGGATCAAGTTGTTCTGACTTTGTTGAAGTAAGAAAAATGGGAAACTCTCCGTCTAGCTCCGTATTAGACAAGCTTTGTGGATCTTCGCTACCAAAAGCACTCATTTCCGACTCCCGCTTCATGTATGTTACATTCAAAAGCAATTTTGCAACGAGTGGCAAAGGATTTCTTGCTGTGTTTGAAGCAACTGATCAAGGTGAGATAAAATCATAACTCGATACTATGCATTTATGGTAGCATTGGATTATGTCCTGATTTTGAAAAGGTGGAAGTTGCACCACCCCACCAATGGGGGTCCACCTGGACCCATATCAAACGGGGACCCAAGTCACTTTTTTGGTAATCTCAATCTGGAAGTTCAGGGGAGGGAGGGGGCTTCAGATTTCCACCACCAATGTCATACTACTTGTAGCTTATCCTAAGCATTACTACCAATTTATTGGATTGACTTCTTAATACTTTTCCGTCTTAAAGCACCTGAAATCACCACAACACCAGGGACCCAACCAGGCGTCTGCTCGCCATTAAACGCAAATGACATTAACAACAACTTAAAGTTATCTGGATCGACTGGGTTCGTACTAAGTCCCAGGTACCCATCACAATACCCTAACAGTATCAGTTGCACTTGGAGAATCAGCGTTCCAAGTGACAAGCGAATACTTCTTGAATTTGAAGACTTTTGGATTGACGAACAACATGGTTGCCATGGTGATTATTTAGAAATTCGAGATGGAGCTGATCGGGGCAGTACTCAACTTGGAGATAAATTCTGTGGCAACAAAAAACCTGCGGAAATGTATTCTACCGGAGCTCATATGTGGCTGCAGTTTGTGTCTGATGCCAGTGGTACAAGCCATGGCTTCAAGGCAAAATATTCCGCAGTAAACAAACGTAAGTAGACCTGAATTGACTCTGAAGATCCCCTTCACAGGGGACGAGTTCATAAATTATGTACATGTATGTAATGTATGTACCTCTGTAGAGTTTATTTATTATTTATATTTGACAAAAGTTACTGAAATCATGATGGGTGTGTTGACGAAAGCTTTGGTACCCTATAAAGCCGAATCTACACGAGCAAATTTTCCTTGACAAGTTTTCCTTGACAAGGAAGACTTGCTCGTGTAGACGACAAAAAACATCGCCAATTTTTCCTTGTCAAGGAAAACTTGCTCGTGTAGACATAGTTAACTTGCTCGATTAGATGACAAAAAAAGATGTCAATTTTTCCTTGTCGAGGAAAACTTGTCAAGGAAAACTTGTTCGTGTAGATGCGGCTTAACATTAATCGTTTCTTTCCCCACAGCTTTCAACAGATTCATTGCTGTGGGAATAGCCATTGGTGCCACGGCTCTCGTTCTCATAATCATTCTTGTTTACTGGAAAATAAAGAAAAGGCGAAACAAAGGCGAAGAAGAACACGACGACAACCAAAGTGACATAGGCACCCTGGATCGCGTTACCCCTGACGACGCGTTGCTTGGCAACAGTACAGACTCTCCCCATGCACAACCCAATGACTATGATGTCGCCTTCCAACCAAGACCAGTTCCCATGGAAACGTACAATTGCCAAGAAGACTTGAAAAATTGCTCGAGGACTGAAAATGACGAAGAGTTCGCGTGGTTTAAACCCAGCAAAAGAAAAAGCAAAGGCTTTGAGTAGAGCAGGCTGCGTGTTAAGATGATGAATGTTGTTGTTAAATATTTTTGTAGCTAAAAAAAGATGTAAATATTTTCATCGGGAGCCATCGTCTCCATTGTGGACAACACAGAGATTTGAGCTGAAGATGTCTTTAGTTCTGCCAAGAAGTACAAAGAAGTGCAGTCTGCTTTGCATAGACTTTCCAGAGACCAGAAAGGTCTTCTTCGTGTAGCTGCACAAATTGTCCTGGCTACTGTTTTTTTAAATGTAAAAACAATCCATAGAACGACAACAGAACAATAGCCAGGACTTTTTTGCAGCTACACGAAGACTTGACCCAGAGACCCTTCTCGCGTTCTTCCCCAATGCCCGCGAACAATAGAACCAGTCAGGTCGAGACTGGGCTAGTCCAGAACTGGACCCAATTTTATCTACGCGCGCGGCATAGAACAGAAGAGAATAGCTGGGCTAGAGAGAGACGATAAAAGTGGGTCCAGGGAAGTTTGTCTGCGCATGCGTCACCACATCCCGTTTTCGGGATGTGAACATTGAGCATTGTTATATACCAACTGTCAAAGTTCATTTTTCTCGTGCTCTGATTGGGCGAGCGGGTATCACGTGAACGTGAACAAGTTTTCATGTTTCCCCGGCAACAGCTCTCAGCGGGCAACAATATGTTGTGGACCGGCAATAACAAAACCGGAAGTTGATTGAGCTTTGTAACCTTGATTGGCGTTGGTAATCGCGCTTGAAAAGCGGGAAACCCATCTTTTTGTTGTTCTTTGACAGTTGGTATATAACAAAACACTTATTGACTGGGACCTCGGGAAAGCAGTATGTAACATTCGCGGTCTCGGGACCACAAAACATACTGTTTCCCTCGGTCCCAGTCAATAAGTCTTAAATAATTGATATCACCCTCAAAGACCACTTGGCGTTTTGGTTTTCATTGGAAAAAGAAAACACACTAAAAACGACAGAAAAGTACTTCTAAAGTAAATAGGGAAACACACAACAACTTTTCAATGATATCTGTGTAGAAAATATAAGAAGAAAAACGCAATGTTTTTGGCGAAAAAGGGAGAAAAGCCGCAAACGAAAAATCTCTTGAGCGCGCGCTCGATGGCGTATCGATTGTTTGATAGCGCGCGCATTTCACAAACAAAACACAAAAATAACTTTTTATGCTAACAAATAGGAAAAGAAAGAATAAAGGACGTTTTCTTTGTGAATTTTGTTGTCGTATAAAATCTGTAAGTAAAACTCGGCGGCAAATGTGTCCATTTCGAAGAATAACCGCTATAAACAATAATAGCGGGCTCGAGAGGATTTTTGATTGGATGTGGTGGCGCATGCTCAGACAAACTTCCCTGGACCCACTTTTCTCAATTTCCTTTGATTGCGCGCGCCCTTCTCGTAGTCTTTATATTTCTTTCCAATCTCGTCCCCAGAGCCCACGTTCCTCTTGGTGCTGACCAAGAGGAACGTGGGCTCTGGGGACGAGATTGATTTCTTTCGCGCCCAGTATTTATATCAGTTATTGAGAAAGGTGGGGCCAGTTCTGGACTAAGACTGGGCCGGATAGACATTTTTACTGTATTATGTCTACCCCAGTCTCGACCTGAAGCCATTGTTCGTGGTCATCGAAGCGAATGTGGGGATGGTCTATTTGGTGGGCAAGGTCTTCATGTAGCTGCACAAATTGTCCTGGCTATTGTTCTTTATTTAAAAACAATACATAGAACGACAATAGAAGAATAGCCAGGACTTTTGTGCAGCTACACGAAGACCTGACCATTTGGTGGCGTTTTTCAGTGCATCGCGACCGATAGAATTCTTCATTCCCGCCTAAACATTGCATTGACTTTCTGTCAATCATAACATGAAAGAGTTATTCACTATTATTATTATATAATAGTAGTAGTAGTACGAAGTTTTCTTTGGTCGAGCTGACTGCGGAATACCAATCCAATTTCAGTGCCCCTGAATGTGTTAGTGGCGCGAATGATATGAAATGTTCCACCAGTCGCGCGATGCATCGAGGACAGACTAGTGTAATTTAGAATCAAGCGACCATGTACGTCCCGAACCCGGGGGGGGGGCACTCCCGGAAATTTGGGATAGGGGTGTGCCCCCGGGATGTCGAAACCCTGACCCTATTTAAGGATAAAGAATTGGAAAATTCATACCCTTTCCAAGGATTTGTCACTGAAATATAGACCCAATTTAAGGAAGAAGTTAATAATATTCCTTTGGAAATCGCTAATATCAGCAGTGCATACGCTGGCTGTTTTTTAGTCAATATAAAAAAAGTGTACCCAAATTAAAGATTGAATATTTTATTTTATGGTGAAAAAGCAAAATATGGTACCCCATTTAAGGATCTGGAGGTTCAAAAACCATACCTATGGGAGTGCACCCCCCCCCCCCCCCCCCCCTCGGGGGTCCCGAAGAGTCGCGGACTCGAAATCCCGCAGGGAACAGGTTGTAAACTGATGTTCTATTCAAAGGCATCTTGTCAATGTTGGCATTTCAAGCGCATATGTTTTTTTGGGCCATCTGTATAATATTTATACGTGTCAGTAAAAAAAGTGGTGTGGAAGGGCGAGACAAAGCTGGGCTGTGGGTTGAACATTAAACCCGAAGATGGCACCTACGTCACTGCCCACTATGGTCCCGCTTCACATGCTAATATGAATTACTTCGAACTGGCGCCAAAAAATGTCTTACCGCGAAAAGACCCAGGTAAATGTAGCCTCCTTTGCAGACGTCCTTAGGAAATGTAGCCTCCTTTGCAGACGTCCTTAGGAAATGTAGCCTCCTTTGCAGACGTCCTTAGGAAATGTAGCCTCCTTTACAGACCGTCCTTAGGAAATGTAGCCTCCTTTGCAGACGTCCTTTGGAAATGTAGCCTCCTTTACAGACGTCCTTAGGAAATGTAGCCTCCTTTACAGACGTCCTTAGGAAATGTAGCCTCCTTTACAGACGTCCTTAGGAAATGTAGCCTCCTTTGCAGACGTCCTTTGGAAATGTAGCCTCCTTTACAGACGTCCTTAGGAAATGTAGCCTCCTTTGCAGACGTCCTTAGGAAATGTAGCCTCCTTTGCAGACGTCCTTAGGAAATGTAGCCTCCTTTGCAGACGTCCTTAGGAAATGTAGCCTCCTTTGCAGACGTCCTTTGGAAGTGTAGCCTCCTTTGCAGACGTCCTTAGGAAATGTAGCCTCCTTTACAGACGTCCTTAGGAAATGTAGCCTCCTTTGCAGACGTCCTTAGGAAATGTAGCCTCCTTTGCAGACGTCCTTTGGAAGTGTAGCCTCCTTTGCAGACGTCCTTAGGAAATGTAGCCTCCTTTACAGACGTCCTTAGGAAATGTAGCCTCCTTTGCAGACATCCTTAGGAAATGTAGCCTCCTTTGCAGACCGCCTTAGGACCACCCTTACAATGTCCGATTTTTGTTGTTTCATCCTTAGAATCATCCTGTGATATCCGCTCATCTGAACGCAAGGACTGTAGCGATAAACTCAAGGCTCCATTGGTAACCCCTGAGGAATGCCAAAGTGCTGGCTGTTGCTATGACGACATGTTCATGTCTGAACCCAGTGTTAATTTCTACGGCGCTGAAGGAAGAAAATGGTGCTTCATTCCTCAAGGAGGTAATGCTGAATGTGTTTCTTTGATTCGTTCTCGCTCGTTATTGACTGCAGGCGTTTTTGGCGCGATTTGAATTGAGCGATCTTCACGTGATTCTCTCATCTCCCATCAGTAAAGGATCTGTCCGTCCATTGTTATTTAATTAATGTTGTTTATGATGATGATGATAATGATAGCCTCATGGTTCACTCGTCTTGCCGCAAGATGAGTGAATTTGTCTCAAAATATCCAAATTAATTATGCTTCTCTTTCTGCCAACTCTTCTAGGAGCTCGCCCCAAGCCTCCCACCACAGGAAACCCATCAGGTAGCAATACTCATTGTTGCTCACTTATACAAATTGCAGTACGTTATGTTATAAGGACGTTATGTTTGTTGTTGTTATGGCTGCTGCTGTTGTTATTGTTGTTGTTGTTATGGCTGCTGCAGTTGTTGTTTATGTTGTAGTTGTTGCATGTCATTGTATGCCTAGTAGCGAAAACACCTGTCAAATGTGTTATCCTTGCACTGTACCGTATTTCACTGCTGTCCTTTATATCGTACAGGACCGACTGAACCACCAGGCGAAACCACTACACCAACTATAGGTACGAGAGAGATCACTTGACGTCCTGAATAGTTGTTGCTGTTGTAGTTGTTCCTGTTGTAGTTGTTGTTAATTGTTGTAGTTGTCGTTGTTGTTGCTTCTATTGTTACTATTGTTGTTCTGGTTGTGTTGTTGTTTGGACCTGTATATATCATTGTAAGCCAAATTTGACTGGGTTAAAGCATGCATTAATATTTGTTGTTGTTGTTGTGCTGCTAGTGCTGATGCTGGTGCTGGTGCTGATGGCGATGCTGCTGCTGGTAGTGGTGCTGGTGCTAGTGCTGGTTCTGATGCTGGTGCTGGTAGTGGTAGTGCTAGTGCTGATGCTGGTGCTGGTGCTGATGGCGATGCTGCTGCTGGTAGTGGTGCTGGTGCTAGTGCTGGTTCTGATGCTGGTGCTGGTAGTGGTAGTGCTAGTGCTGATGCTGGTGCTGGTGCTGATGGCGATGCTGCTGCTGGTAGTGGTGCTGGTGCTAGTGCTGGTTCTGATGCTGGTGCTGGTAGTGGTAGTGGTAGTGCTGGAGCTGGTGCTGGTGCTGATGGCGGTGCTGCTGCTGGTAGTGGTGCTGGTGCTAGTGCTGGTTCTGATGCTGGTGCTGGTAGTGGTAGTGGTAGTGCTGGAGCTGGTGCTGGTGCTGATGGCGATGCTGCTGCTGGTAGTGGTGCTGGTGCTAGTGCTGGTTCTGATGCTGGTGCTGGTAGTGGTAGTGGTAGTGCTGGAGCTGGAGCTGGTGCTGGTGGCGGTGCTGCTGGTGCTAGTGTGGTGCTGGTATTGGTATTGGTGCTGCTGGTGCTGGTGAAGCTAGTGTTGGTGGTGGTGGTGGTGCTGGTGGTGGTGGTGCTGATGCTGGTGCTGCTGGTGATGGTGCTGGTGAAACTAGTGCTGGTGGTGGTGGTGGTGAAACTAGTGCTGGTGGTGGTGCTGGTGAAGCTAGTGCTGGTGCTGGTGAAACTAGTGCTGGTGCTGCTAGTGCTGGTGCTGCTGGTGCTGGTGCTGGTGAAGCTAGTGCTGGTGCTGCTGGTGGTGGTGCTGGTGAAGCTAGTGCTGGTGCTGCTGGTGCTGATGAAGCTAGTGCTGGTGCTGCTGGTGCTGCTGGTGCTGGTGAAGCTAGTGCTGGTGCTGCTGGTGAAGCTAGTGCTGGTGGTGCTGGTGAAGCTAGTGCTGGTGGTGGTGCTGGTGCTGGTGAAGCTAGTGCTGGTGCTGCTGGTGCTGGTGAAGCTAGTGCTGGTGCTGCTGGTGAAGCTAGTGCTGGTGAAGCTAGTGCTGCTGCTGGTGGTGGTGCTGGTGGTGCTGGTGCTGGTGAAGCTAGTGCTGGTGCTGCTGGTGAAGCTAGTGCTGGTGCTGCTGGTGATGGTGATGGTGAAGCTAGTGCTGATGCTGGTGGTGCTGGTGAAGCTAGTGCTGATGCTGGTGCTGCTGGTGATGGTGCTGGTGAAGCTAGTGCTGGTGGTGGTGCTGGTGAAGCTAGTCCTGGTGAAGCTAGTGCTGGTGGTGGTGCTGGTGCTGGTGCTGGTGGCGGTGCTAGCTGGTGCTGGTGCTATATCTCTATCTGTCTGTCTATCTGTCTTTCTATCTGTCTATCTATGGAGATATTGGTGGAAATTATGACGATGAGGATGAAAGTGACCGCGATGGGTATGGTGATGATCACGTCGGATGGTGAGGATGACACCTTAGGACTAAACAAATAAGATATCGTTACCCTGATCGTTAATTAGAGAAATTGATCTCATTTCAAAGCTACCACAGCGCCAACAAAGGCTCCTGGAAAATACCAAGGCAACTCTTGCTACTACATGAAGATTGCCGGCTCGACTTGGAAAGGAGGTAGAGAAATTTGCAGCGGCTTCAACAACGGTGACCTCGTTACCATAGAAACAGAGGATGAATACAAGTTCGTCAAAAGTATGATCCGTTTAGCCGCCAATAGCTTTGACAATAAATGGCACATTGGTCTGGAGAAGAAGGGAAATAACTGGGTATGGGTGAATGGTACGCCCCTAACAGCATCACACTGGGCCCAGAGCCAGCCAACAGGGAATGACAATTACGCCGTCATGTCAGCTAGCGGGGAGTTGTTTGCAGAAGACTGGAAGGAAACCTATGGAGTCATTTGTGAATATGAACCAGGTGAGCACTGATGTGGGAAGGGGAGAAGTGAATAGAAAGAGAAGAGGAGTACAGGGAAAGGGATGGGTAGAAGACTGGAAGGAAACCTATGGAGTCATTTGCGAATATGAACCAGGTGAGCTGGTTTGCACTGATGTGGGAAGGGGAGAAGAGATGTGGATAGAAAGAGAGGAGCACAGGGAAAGGGATTAGTAGAGTGAGAGGTGGGATGAGAGAGAATGGAAGGGACAAATGAACGAAAAGCTGAGAACTAGGGAGGAGATACGAACAGTGGAGAAGCCAAGTTAGAGAGAGTAGTAAAATGAATGGGAAGCACGAGGAGAATGGGAACAAAGAAGAGAGAAGGGAAGGGTATAGTAATGAATGGGAGAAGAAAGGACATGATAATCAATTGAGAAAGAAAGAAATGAAAGGGAAGGAGAGATTGAGAAGAAAGAGATGGGAGAAAGGAAAGGGGAAAATGAGATAAAATAGTTGAGCAGTTCTCGTTGTAAGTGAAACCTTGAAGAGCATTACACTGAACATTCAACTAAATCTTGATGATTTTTTTTCTTCTTCAGACGGCAAATGTTCCCCGGCATCGAGTTTTGCTGGCGATGCCTAGACTACACAGAGTTCGACTTTGTCGCATTTGGACGAGCAAATCTTCGGAAATTGTCAAAAATTGATGTTATTGTGTTGTCTGTCTGTCTGTCTGTCTGTCTGTCTGTCTGTGTGTCTGTCTGTCTGTCTGTCTGTCTGTCTGTCTGTCTGTCTGTCTGTCTGTCTGTCTGTCTGTCTGTCTGTCTGTCTGTCTGTCTGTCTGTCTGTTTGTTCAGTTTGTTGTTGAGATAAATAGACCTCTTTAGCTTCGTATGTAAACATGGTGTTCTCTGGAGAATTAGTCCTTTCAATATGAACGAATATATTTCAGAAATATAATAATAATAATAACAACTTTATTGTGCTCATTTGTGATTACATTGAGATATATGCGTGTCTGTGTATACAGACACACATATATAGATGTGTATACAATTTAATGTTGGAATTGAGCACAGCTACTCAAAACAATTCTCATAGGAACAATTCTCCAGAGAATATCATGTTTACATCACATGTTTTGAAATGGGCAATTTGCATACAAGCTAAAGAGGCCTATTAAGCGACCGTTTCCAAATTAAAATAGTACAAAAATAAGTCGGTAATAACTAAGTTTTCGCGAACATTTCGCAGTGTAAGATTGAATTTGTAAAATTCAAAAGCATTCTTGTAAATCAAGAGAAAATGATTTAATTAAATTTTCTCTTGTGTAAATCTAATTACCTCCAAGATGTGAAAATGTCCTTTTGTCAGGTACTGTCAGTGATGAATCGGAGATGTTTTAGCATTAATATCACTTCCAGGATATATAGAGCGTACATTTGTAAACTAATGATCGCTATTATGTTTACAAAGCCAACCTTTGGGCGTTGTACTAGCATTGTGAGATAAACATCCCTTTTCGGTGCTTCTAGTCGTATGTTTGTAGTTGATATTGATATTCACAACGGGCCCGCATATATGATGTACTTCAGTCAAGTGCCACATCGACCGGGATCGGCTATTGATCGAGTTAGAGGTTGAGTTGAGTTTGAGTTGAGTTTGAGTTACCGTTGAGTTACCGTTGAGTTAACCAATATATATATATTTTGGAACAATGTCTTACAACGTTGTTTGAGATTCCCCAAGGGGGGGGATTGCCTATGGTGGCCTGGGGAGGGGGGGGGGGGGGTGGATATGGTAAGGGAAATGTTAAAGGTCGTGCTAGAGTGCAATTTAGAAAAGCTTGAAAACTAAATAACTAATTAGTACTAAATAGCACTAATGAAACAATAGAAAACAATAGAAATAGCACTATTTAGTACTATTTAAAATTAGTACTATTTCACGCTTTTCTAAATTGCACTCTACTGAATAACAAACAGCCTCATCGTGAACACACAACTTGACGGCGAATTATGCTACAAGTCGCAGATGGTATATTTGTGTACGTTGGTGGGAAATAAAACAAATTACAAACAAAAAACGACAAGACGGTAAACACTTCAAAACATTCCATGCGCAATTTTAATAAGTCCATGTTTGTTTGTTTTTTCGTGAATTTTATATATTTTCCGTTGCAATCAGAGAGGCGAAAGCTAATAGCAGAATCCCTCGTTCTAGTTTAGGAATTATTTGATATCGATCCTGTGAAGTGAACTGTCATTTAATAAATGAATATATATATCCTTCAAGGCAGACTAGGGGACATTCAGTATATATATTACTTTGTATTAACACTTGGCCGATGGACAAGGGGTCCGTACGGTGACATTGAGAAGCTGCATTCTGTCTTCAAAGACACTAAACAGCTCACTATATTTTAAAATGCTTCTTTTCCAAAAGTTGACTGAACAACAATGGCAGCAAACAACACTTCATCTTTGGCAACTGCAGCCAGCGTCTTACAGCAAACCAACCAAGACGAAATCCATCCAGACGATGCAACTTGGATTCTGACGAGCGCTTTTATCATCTTCACCATGCAGTCAGGCTTTGGACTGCTGGAGTCAGGAATGGTGGTGAGAAGAAACGAGACGAATGTCATGGTGAAAAACGTAGTAGACGTTATCTACGGTGGACTTGCTTACCATGGCTTTTTGGATTTGCATTTAGCTTTGGACAGACGTACAGCGACAGCTCTTTCTGTGGGCTGGGGAACTTCCTGGCAGACGCCGACGAGGATAACATGAGTATGTTCGCCAAGTACTTCTTCCAGCTATCTTTCGCGACCACCGCGACCACCATAGTATCTGGAGCAATGGCGGAACGAGTAAATCTAAAGGCCTACATAGTGTATTCATTCGTCAGTACTCTGTCGTATTGCTTCCCTGCTCATTGGGTTTGGGCGAAGACAGGTTGGCTCGCCAAGATGGGCGCCATTGACATAGCTGGCTGTGGCCCAGTGCACTTAGTAGGCGGGGTTAGCCGGGGAACGATGATGCTTAAACCACGAACTGGGATATTTCAGAGTGAACAGTTCCACATCTCCTCGCCAACAAACGTGCTATTGGGGACCTTTATGTTGTGGTGGGGATGGCTCGGTTTCAACTGTGGAAGCACGTTTGGAATTAGTGGCCATAAATGGAAGTTGGCTTCGAGGTAGGTTGAATTGGAAGAAGGATCGATGCGTAGCGTAGCGATACTCTTTGATCATTTACCTTAATATCTCTTAGCTTTTTCTTCTGCTTAAGCTCTGGAAACCGTCCATCGGCTTTCTTTTAGTTTATATGCTAACATAATGTTTTCAAATAAAAAAATAAATGTCGATTCTTATATAGCGCATTTCACTCATTGTCTCAATGCGCTTTACAACCGATGGAGGACTTTTTCAGGCTGCATATGAAGGCGCCTACGACAGCCGAGCAGCTTACAATCATGAGGAGTTATAGTGCTCCATGGATTCCTGGCCAGCTAAAGTTGCAGATATTTCACTGACAATCAATCAGTTTCGATATCGCTCTTCATTACGGGCACAAATACAGGGTGTCAGTTATATTGCGCGTTGACTTTACATCTTTTCAATTCCCAATTCTTTACTCAAATTCCAATAACAACTGCCTGGTTTTCACTAGCGATGCAGGCACGAGAGGCCTTATGTCGCTGTGAACACTGGGCTAACGCAAGCATAAGCACAAGCCGAGGCCTTCATTAGCTCAAGAATCAGAATTCCGTTCTTGTGAATGCACATGCGCTTATACTTGCATCAATTGCGTTTTCACATGAAACAGGTTGTTATGTTTGCGTCGCACGTGTAAACAAATATAAACCGGTTATCGACCACCCCCTATTAGCGACCATCCACCTTACGTTACAATAGGGGTGGTCGCTAACGAGAGGTTCCACTGCAGACCACTTTAGTAAAATAGAGTCCAAGTCTTGACAGTTGTGTATTTTTTTTGTCAGAGCTGCAGTTGCTACAATAAACAGTTCTATCGGTGGAGGCATCTTTTCAACAGTTTACAGGTAACGTAAACACTTAACAATTTAATTCCTAAATTATCTGACGTGACAAGACACGGCTTCACATCGTAAACATACGTGACTGGATACGGCGTGACACCGTGAATGCACGTGACAGGATACGGCGTGACACCGTGAATGCACGTGACAGGATACGGCGTCGCACCGTGAATACACGTGACAGGATACGGCGTGACACCGTGAATGCACGTGACAGGATACGGCGTCGCACCGTGAATACACGTGACAGGATACGGCGTGACACCGTGAATGCACGTGACAGGATACGGCGTGACACCGTGAATGCACGTAATAGGATACGGCGTGACACCGTGAATGCACGTGACAGGATACGGCGTGACACCGTGAATGCACGTAACAGGATACGGCGTGACACTGAATGCACGTGACAGGATACGGCGTGACACCGTGAATGCACGTGACAGGATACGGCGTGACACCGTGAATGCACGTGACAGGATTCGGTGTCGCACCGTGAACTGAACTTCTTTAAACGGAGTGCGTCTCCGCTGTTTGCGCGCTCTCGATCAATGCAAGAAAACGTCTCCAAAAGTATGTCAGGCTACGGCTACACTGTAGAGTAATTAACAACATATTTACAAAACGTGAGCGCTGCTTCAGTGGAATAGCCCATCTTGCCTGGTTTGTACTAGCAAAGCAAGAGCAAGCGCAAGCACTTATGGGTAAAACAATTCATTTTGCTTTGCGTGCGCTTACGATTAATTGAGCCCGTTTTATTTTAACTTGTCTTGTTTATAGTTATGTGGTATTCAAGAATCAACTATTGGTGGATGTGTTCGTTACTGGCATCCTGGGTGGTCTCGTAAGTATTACCGGTAAGTATTGATTCCCTATATGACTATGTACGATGCGGCTGTCATACTACGATCAAGGTATAACATGATCATGACACGACCCCGGCACTAGTTGTAAAGCCTAATCATAAGCACAGACGCATGCATGAGCACAAGGATCAAGATGTTCCCATTTCCGTTGTGCTTGCGCTTATATGCTTGTATCGGGCCCTTTTTTAACAAGAACTAGACGCTCTTCTAGCGTGAAGTCGGGCTTCTAAATGAAATGTAACCTATTTGAACTAAATATAGATATCTTATAGTGCGATTGAAACAGTTTTTGGTTGCTCGTCGTTGCGTGACTCGAGCTCGATAGAACATGCTTTCCTTGCAATTTCAGTACTGCGAACTTTACAGTATATCAGTAAAAACGTTAATAGCCCGGCTTCACGCTACTAGAGCGTCCTGTTTCAATCTAAATTTAGACTTAGACGACAAAAGACTTATATGTTGGCCCCTTGACCTCCGGTGCTTTCCCTGATTGGTTTGTGCTTTCTAATCTTTCTTGGCCAGACTTCATGTCTCCTTCGGCCGGCACAGAGCGCATGCGCTGGATTTGAGGTCAACGACGACGACGACGACAAAGAACGCTTCTCATTTTTAGAGTCGGAGCTTCCACAGGAAGCCCGACTAATTAAGACCTGTTGCGCATGCGCTTTTGTTTGTGTCGCTAGTGAAACCCTGCAGGCTCAGTTTTACAATACGATGGTTGCAGGAGGTCGAGAACCTGGGACGTCGAGCGCTGGTGGCTTGGCTCTAAATGGGATCCATATATCCTATTATAATAATAATAATAATAATAATAATAATAATAATAATAATAATAATAGTAATAAAATAATAATAATAATAATAATAATAATAATAATAATAATAATAATAATAATAATAATAATAATAATAATAATAATAATAATAATGATGATGATGATAATAATAATATCCTATAACGCAGAAAAGGGGAAATGTAACCTGAGTATCAGGCTTTTTAATTTGGCGGAGGGGGAGAGAGAAAGAAAGGGGGAAGAGAAGGAAAAAAAAGCTCCTCCTCTCTCTTCTCCCCGGGACTCTTCCCCTCCCATTTCCTTTTTGAAGCCCGGATACAGCTCAGGTTAGGAGAAATGGGGCAGGAAGACCGCTACAATGGAGAGTGCCCTGCATCATACCCAGAATCCTTTTTTCACTTTCTAAGGAAATCATAGCCTTTTGACAAAAAGTATTGCATGATAGTAAATATCAAAGCCATATGACCGCGTAAGCCTGGGTACGAAGAAGCGAGAAATAATAAAAGTCCACCGTGGACTTTTATTATGTTCGATGTTTTGAATCCGTTTCCATCGACCTTAATCATGTTTGTTCAAGCGTCTAATGGATCACTAGTAATAATTCAAAGCATGTTGTTGAAAAAAGTGTCGAACAGCCGTAGAGAGGCAGGCCGCCATCATCCTCGAGTGAAGAAAACCGAATTGTAAACCGGCAATTCTGGTCGATTCACAGGTAGCCCAAACGTAGAATCAGTGGACCGTGACGTCATTGAATATTCGTTTGACCGTTGGATTTTCGAATGGACTCAGGAATGAGCTCTTAGAAAGACTTCAAAGGATATGGGATTCTGAAACATGTCTTCATAACAGTAGTCTGATAATTAAAGAACACTTTGGTGTAGAAATCTGAGCAAGAAATTGTGATTTTGAGTGGTTTTGAGCGATTCGAAAATTCACCCGTTTCTAGCGTACATATAATTAGGAAAGGTTTGCAACTCCGGCCACCAAATTTTTACAAACACTGTCGCTAAAAAAAATATATCTCAAAATCTACGCAAGCAACAAATACCGCCTTCCTACCACACATTCACAAGTAAATGATCTTTTCAATGAGCGTTTGTTCAAATTTTTAGGTCCACCATATGCCGAGAAATAATTTTTTGAATTTGGGGAAGTCGACGAAAAGTTTGCCGTGGCCATCCGTAGACTCTTCCACAGTCCCCGCTCGGCCGTTGCACTCTCTCGCATGGGACTGTAATGGTACAATGCCGAAAGGGATTCTGGGTCCAAGAATCTTGGACCCATGATGCCTTGCGAAACGAAAAACAGGGATCCCAACGACGATCAACACGGTTGAGGTTTCCACAGGCAGCCCAAAACAGACATGCATTTATTACGGTATGAGACATCAACACGAACCAACAACTGATAAAATAAGTAACTAAAATATAACAAATATATACATAAATAAAGTCACCTTTATTTACACTTATTTTGTGGTCTTTTTACGAGTCATTTAGTGGAATTTTTAGCCATCTGACCCGTCCCCGTAAGAAAAATGACAAGGCAGGAAATTAAAATAAGCTCCATGGCGAGTGTCGCTCACTCAAATGCTTTTATCTCCGTAGAAAATTCATCCGAAGACCTATCATCCCCAAAGACGGCTAGATCGATAAATTTGCTCTCCATCCATACCAGTAATTTGTCTCGATGCAAGCGAAAAATTCGCGATAATCCAACATAATTCTACCCAAATCGCCGTCGAGTCGCCGTGTATAAATCCGTACCATTCTCGTACCCAGAGCCCGCTCGTCATTTGGTTTGTCGCTGGCTCTGGGAAACCCTGTTGCTCGGTCGTCAAATTTTGACGACCAAGTCGTCAGAGCGCATGCTCATACTAAAGACCGCTGAGAGCGGGTACTGTGGAAGAGTCTACTGGCTACGTAGTATTTACGTTGGTTTGAATATTCAAACTAACAAGTACACAAGTTTGTACATTTATCTTCGTGTAGCCGTTTAAAATCCCTTCGACGTTCATCACCGGTTCTTCTCTGGCTCTGTTGCGGTAAAGGCTGGACGATAAATACATGTTCTAATATAATCTTGCATGTGAACCTTCCTGTCTTCCGCTTTGTTATTGTTTCTCTTGAATTATAAAAATATTCCTTTGAATACTCAAAGCGAGTACGATCGATTGTGTCTGTAGCCGTTACTTTACTTTTATAATTTATGTATTGTTAGATCTCCCTTTACGAATTCAGATCAATTTATGTCAACACAGTCACTCATTTCCATAGCTTTATAATTCAATAACGGAATACCATTGTATGAAAATACAACCGTCGCTGTCATTCCTTTCGTTCGCCTTGCAAGTTTGAATCTTTGTTGATCTCATGAACCAATCAAATACGATCAGTCATTGTTGATTTCATCAGCCAATGAAATTCGCTAAAATTTCAGGGATTCCCAGAGCCAGCGACAAACCAAATGACGAGCGGGCTCTGGGTACGAGAATGAAATCCGTACGTGACGTCTTGGCGGTACTGAAACCAACGGTCGTCCTAATCAACCAATAAGAACCTTGATAAGTAGATCAGATCTACCAGCCAATCAGAATAACGCTACCATTGTACCATTACAGTCCCTATGCGAGAGAGTGCAACGGCCGAGCGGGGACTGTGGAAGAGTCTAGGCCATCCGCAGTCATCAGCTGTGCACCTAAAACTTACTGAGGGAGGGAGGGACCGATAGATTGTTTTACAAAGATGTCCTCAAACAGATAAATGCTATATAATTTGAATTTACTACGGTGTATGTTTTATGTTTTAATCAGTATTACCCTGGCTGCCGCTAGCAGAGTTATATTTCATCGTTCTGATTTTCGATGAGTCTTTTGCTTTTAGCATCTATGGGTCCCTCCCTCTCTCAGTAAGATCTTTGTAAAACAATCTATCGGTCCCTCCCTCCCTCAGTAAGTTTTAGGTGCACAGCTGATGACTGCGGATGGCCACGGCAAACTTTTCGTCGACTTCCCCAAATTCAAAAAATTATTTCTCGGCATATGGTGGACCTAAAAATTTGAACAAACGCTCATTGAAAAGATCATTTACTTGTGAATGTGTGGTAGGAAGGCGGTATTTGTTGCTTGCGTAGATTTTGAGAGATATTTTTTTTTAGCGACAGTGTTTGTAAAAATTTGGTGGCCGGAGTTGCACACCTTTCCTAATTATATGTACGCTAGAAACGGGTGAATTTTCGAATCGCTCAAAACCACTCAAAATCACAATTTCTTGCTCAGATTTCTACACCAAAGTGTTCTTTAATTTTCAGACTACTGTTATGAAGACATGTTTCAGAATCCCATTGTAATGTCGTAGCGTTACATTAACTAGAAGAGCGCGTGACAGACATGCGCACTAGGCTGTACGAGAGACGGACTGAATGGAGTCGAGCAAAGAGAGTATTAAAAGTCCATAAAACACACATTCATTTGTGGTAGTTTCTACAACTGGCGACGAGGATCAACGAACAAGATACAACTACGTCTTCGAGACAATTTACAGCCACATTCAAAGAATAACAGTCAAGATTAACGGCATTTTCTTCTACGCCACGTGCCACGCTACTCAACAAGATGGCGAATGTCTTACCGCCATTCCCTACATTTGCTGTTCACGAGGATAATACTTCCATTGGTCCTCGCTGGAAGAAATGGTTTAAACGCTTTGAGATGTATCTCGCTGCACATGATATCAAAGATCCTACACGAAAGCGAGCACTATTATTATACTCAGCAGGCGAAGAGGTCAGCGACATCTTTGAAAAACGCTACCAGATCAAGGAGAAGATAAGGATTACAAAGCTGCAGTCGCTGCACTAAATGTTTATTTTCAACCAAAAGTAAACAAAACCTACGAAGTTTACATGTTCAGAAATGCTACACAAGATTCAGGTGAATCGCTAGATTCCTACTACACACGACTACGACGCCTGGCCCAAACTTGCGAGTTCACTAATGAGGAAGAAGAAATTAAATCTCATATCATTCTATCCTGCTCGTCAACACGGCTACGACGCAGAGCCCTGCGAGAAGATATGAATCTCAAAGCTCTTCTCGACTATGGCAGAGGTTTTGAAATGTCTGAACGACAAGCTAAAGGCATCGAGGAACACGAAAAACTGTGCAAAGCAACGGAAGTACAGATGGTCAAACCACGAAACGTGAGGACAAAGACGGATCAAAAGCAGTGCTACAGATGCGGAGGAAACTACCCTCACCAAGGTCGTCCCTGTCCAGCTCTGCATGAGACCTGCCGGAACTGTCAGAAGGTGGGTCATTTTGCCAAAGTGTGCAAAAGTAAATCAACTAGCAAGAGAGTCAACGCAACTAAGGAGAAAGAATCGGATGATCAGTCTGATGATTCCACTGATGAAGAATACACCTATCGTGTTACACTGCACTCTCTCCAAGACAAAGGACATCCTGTTAGTGAAGTCACCATTGGAAACAAGACAGTCAAGTGTCTTATTGACTCTGGAGCTGGTGTAAATGTCATTGACTCACATACCTACAACAAGTTGAACATCCCCTTGTCACCTACTTCAAAGAAGATATATAGTTACCAAGCAGTCAAGCCTTTACCAGTACTGGGGAAGTTCGAAGCCAATGTCATCTCAGCAGTCACCAATACATCAAATATTGCTCAATTCTATGTTGTGGATGGAGCGGATGGAAATCTTCTGGGCTACAAAACGGCCACTGACCTCAGACTGCTGCACATTGTGAACACCCTATCAACAACACCCAAAGGAACAAGCATCATGGATGAATACAGTGACTGTTTCAAGGGACTGGGGAAGATGAAAGACAAGACTGCAAAACTACACATTGATAGTAGCGTCAAGCCACTTGCTCAGAGACATCGAAGAGTACCATTTCACATGCGCGACCAAGTTGAAGCTGAGCTCAAGAATCTACAAGACCTCGACATAATTGAAAGAGCTGAAGGCCCTACTCCTTGGGTCTCACCCATAGTGATAGTCCCCAAGAAAGTAGGAATACGTATATGTGTGTCGACATGAGAGCTGCCAACGAAGCCATAGAACGAGAACGACACCCAGTGCCCACAGTCGAAGATCTAATCGTTGATCTTAATGGGTCAACTGTTTTCAGCAAGATAGATTTAAACCAAGGCTACCACCAGTTGGAATTAGACGCAGACTCCAGGAACATTACTACTTTTGCTACTCATCTTGGTCTGTTTCGTTATAAGCGTCTGAGTTTTGGGATCAACTCAGCATCAGAAATCTTTCAGAAAGCCATAGAGGAAGCAGTACAAGGAATTCAAGGTGCAAGAAACATCTCTGATGACATAATAGTCTTTGGCAAGCAACAAGATGATCACGACAATGCACTTCGAGCTGTCCTCCAGAGAATGAGAGATAACAATCTAACTGCAAACCCAGACAAGTGTTTGTTTAACCAGTCATCCATTGACTTCTTTGGCCATCACTTTTCTGCAGAAGGCATCAGCGCAGATGACAAGAAAATATCATCGTTGATTAACTCAAGCCCCCCAAAGAATGCCAACGAAGCACGCAGCTTCTTAGGTTTTGCACAATACCTAGCACGTTTCATCAAGGACTTTGCATCCATCTCTGCCCCCATTCGTCAACTCACACACAAGGATGCAAAGTGGGTGTGGGGACCAGATCAACAACATGCGTTTGCTTCCCTCAAAGCTAGCATGGCAGCTCCTGAAGTAATGAAGTACTTCGATCCACTGCTCAAAACTGAACTGATTGTTGATGCCAGCCCAGTTGGACTTGGGGCTATTCTAGCACAAGTGACACATGACCAAGGAAGAAACGTTGTAGCATATGCAAGCCGCTCCCTCACCGATTGTGAAAGCCGCTACAGTCAGACGGAAAGAGAAGCGCTGGCAGTAGTCTGGGGAACTGAACACTTCCATTTATATCTTCATGGATCATCCTTCCAAGCCATCACTGATCATAAACCACTTGAAAACAATCTTCAACAAGTCAACCTGCAAAGCAACTGCAAGACTTGAGAGATTACAGCTGCGCTTACAACCGTACAAGATCACAGTGGTCTACAGACCAGGGGCAGATAATCCCGCTGATTATATGAGCCGGCATCCAGATCCAAAACATTCCACCAGTCCTAATCATTTGTCAAGAGTTGATAGTTATGTCAATTTCGTTACTGCAAACGCTGTACCCAATGCAGTTACTCTCCAGGAGATTCAGGATGCAACAGCAAAAGATCATACACTGCAAAACCTGGCAAAAGTGATAGCCACTCAAAGATGGTATGAAGCTGGAAGAGATGTCTGTGAATATCAGCAAGTCAAACAAGAGCTAACTGTGGCAAATGGAGTGATTTTGAGAGGTACTCGCATAATAGTTCCTGAAACCCTACGTCAACGAATGATTATGCTTGCCCATAGTGGTCATCAAGGCATAGTCAAGACAAAGCGCCTTCTGCGAGACTCGGTTTGGTTCCCAGGAATAGACGGAATGGTTGAAGAGATGATTAAGCAATGTCTACCATGTCAAGCAGCAAATCATAACTCAAGCCCAGCATGTGAGCCTTTAAAGATGTCCCCTCTACCACAAGGACCATGGCAAGAACTGTCCATAGACTTCTGTGGTCCCTTTCCCAATGGGGACTACCTACTAGTGGTCGTAGATGAATTTAGCAGATTTCCAGAGGTTGAAATCTTGAGGTCGACCTCAGCAAAGGCAGTAATTCCACATCTAGACAGCATTTTTGCCAGACAAGGAATTCCAGATGTAGTCAGAACCGACAATGGGCCACCTTTCAACAGTGAGAACTTTCAAATGTTTGCTACTCATCTTGGCTTTAACCATCGTAAGATAACACCAATATGGCCTAGAGCAAATGGCGAGGCAGAAAGACTGATGCGAACCCTAGAGAAAGCCATTAGGACTGCTGTCATAGAGCACAAAAGCTGGAGACAAGAGCTTTTCACCTTTCTGCGACAATACAGAGCAACACCCCATAGTACTACAGGAAAATCACCTTCAGAATTGTTGAATGGAAGAAAGTTGAAATCTACAATGCCTCGACTACAACAGGATCAAGCATCACCAGAGGTCAGGCAAAATGACGCCAAGAGGAAAGAACAGATGAAAGAGTATGCAGACAGACATAACCATGCCAGAGCGTCAGACCTCAAAGTTGGTGACAAAGTACTGGTCAAACAACAAAAAAAGAACAAGCTGTCAACACCGTTTAAACCTGAACCATTGGAAGTAAAAGAAAAGAAAGGAAGCATGATTGATTACAGCTCACAACGCAGAGTACACTGTGACCAGAAACACATCCTTCTTCAAGAAAATACCTTCTAGCACACAAGTACCACTCCCGTTAAGTGATGAGGAGGAGGAACTCCACCCAAACAACGAGACTGATGAGACATCAAGTCAAGCACAGTCAAATGCTGATCCACAGGATCCAGGGACAACACCTCCCTTGCGAAGATCATCAAGAAACCGGAGAGCTCCTGAATACTTGAATGACTATTCTACTTGAACAATATACAATGTCACATGCAGTCATTGTTATTTACTAACTGTTTTGAGTTTCATACGTTATATAGATAAGGACATGAACATTTTCTCTAGAGGAAGGAAGAGATGTAATGTCGTAGCGTTACATTAACTAGAAGAGCGCGTGACAGACATGCGCACTAGGCTGTACGAGAGACGGACTGAATGGAGTCGAGCAAAGAGAGTATTAAAAGTCCATAAAACACACATTCATTTGTGGTAGTTTCTACACCCATATCCTTTGAAGTCTTTCTAAGAGCTCATTCCTGAGTCCATTCGAAAATCCAACGGTCAAACGAATATTCAATGACGTCACGGTCCACTGATTCTACGTTTGGGCTACCTGTGGTCGATTGCGAAGGAATCTTGATCATCAATCGTAGGTGCAGTACTGTTCATGACTTTTGAAGAGAAAAACTCACGTAGAACTACTTGTAAACCCGGTGAGCTTACCACCATCTACTTATGTGTTGGGCTTCCTGTGTTTTATTTATTCACTTCTGGAATTCAGTCCTTTTGATATATTGAAGTTCTAAAATTGCTTTCTAAATAAAGATTAGTATCTATGAGTCCTGTAGGTCATTTATTTAGCGATTAGAACGGTTTTAGGGGGGTTTTGTAACTCACTACCGGGCAAGGTAGGCTTCTCAACCGAGTGTTATTGTTTTGATTTTAATGCGCATGCGTGAGGCTTGACACTGCCCCTTTAAACAAAAAAGAAGGTAAAACTACATTCCATTATTATTAAATGTCGTTGCAGCTATATGTGCGGTCGTGCGCCCGTGGGAGAGTCTGGTGATCGGTTTCATTGGCGGTGCAATTGCTTGCCTTGGATTGTCTTTAATGAGAAAACTTAAGATAGACGATCCTAGCTGTTGGCTGCATTCCTACCCATGGACTGGCTGGAATATGGGGTCTGATTGCTGTCGCTCTGTTTGCCGAGGCGGATAACCTTGAACAGTTTTCAACCGAGTTTGGTGTACTGAAAGGCGGACGATGGAAATTACTTGGTGTGCAGTTATTAATGACGGTAGTGATACTTCTATGGGCGGGTATAACCAACTTTATAATGCTCTATGCCATTGACAAGACTATTGGACTAAGAATGCCGCTGTGTGTAGAGATGGAGGGTGCAGACAAATGGGAACATGGGATCCTCCCGGAAAGCGAACGACCGCGGCGACGAGATTTTGTCGAGACTTCGAAAAGTACGATGACAATTGAAGGTTGTTCATCGGATGAAGGGAAAGCGATATCTCTCGAAACACGACATGAATCCACATTTACGCCTACCAAAACAGTGTAAACTGTTAAGATATCCAATTTACAGGTTTGGGCTCCCTGTGGTAGCCCCAATAAAGAAGCCCCGGATGTTCCTCTGGCGGCCATATAGACCACACGAGTTCAGTTCAGTCGAGTTCAAACCATCGAGCTACCGAACTCTTAACATAAACCATCACCGACATTCATGCATTCTTATGCCTTACGAAAGACAAATGACTGACAAACAGATTGATATCCAATGCGAGAGCACTATATTAATGAAACACGACCAAGAAAAGGCGGGCAAGGCTAGAAGAGACAATTGAGCCTTTTCTGCTAGATTTATCTGCGTTTCTATTCATTTTGGCCGGGAAGAGCACTTCAAAAAAGAAACACACAGATCGGCTCGGCTTTCTTGCTACAGTGTTCAACCTTTATTGAATATTCTCAGAAGTACACTGATAACTCACTTCTGATATTCTTCATTCTTCGTTATGAACAGTGACCGTTCCTCTAGTTATAACTTTAATAAGAATAAGAATAAGAATAACTTTTATTTATATAGCGCTTTTACATGGACAACTTTACTTCTGATATTCCGTCATTCTTCGTTATTAATGAAGGTTTATCACGTAATTTCAAAACTCATAGGACAAAAAATGATTATCATAGCTGGAAAGAGCTCGTTGAAATTAGTAAAAATGTGAAGTTTGGAAAAGATCGCTTCTCAAATTGCGAAGATATGAGTTTTCAAAATTCGAAATTTTATATGAAAACCTTTGGAAATTTACGCTTGAGAGGCAACTCTTGCCTCCAACAAAGGTTTTCATACAAAATTTCGATTTTTGAAAATTCATATCTTCGCAACTTGTGAAGCGATCTTTTCCAAACTTCACATTTTTACTAATTTCAACGAGCTCTTTCCAGCTATGATAATCATTTTTTTGTTCTATGAGTTTTGAAATTACGTGATAAACCCTCATTGCGCTAGTTCACCCAACTGATGTGACAATTCCCTTGAACCTAACGTATTCACATGAACAAATACCGCATTAATGTGGAAATACTTTGAACAAACAATGTTGATTCCATGAGGTCTGGAATGGAAAACGTAAGCGGAAATTAAAGGAACATCACGATCGGGTCAGATATTTTTTCTCTGTTTTCTCACTTTCATTTGATCCGGTTCGGCGTTTCCTTTTTAGAGCGGCCAGCGCTGAGTAGGATTTTGAAACGAACCGGCTCAAACGTACTTCAACCTTTTCTTAATTTCTATCACTGAGAACAGTAGACTTCGCTTCTGATAATCTCGGATTATTCAAGTTGAGATGATATTCTACGCAGGAGAACATCCAACCCAACAAAATTTAAAATGAAGATGCTGTCATGCAGTTATTATGTACAATGGAGAAACTGAATAAAACGAATAGATTTGAACCCTACGAGTAAGTACGAGACTTGGGGGTAACGAGGCACGGAAGTATCTTGTATCTGGAACTTTAAATAAAGATTAAAACCATATGGCGAGGGCTGGATGGTCTCTGGTCTTTACAATTTCGTTACTAGTTTATAACCTAACACTACATCACAAGAAATTTCATTGGAACATTATGTTACTCCTACAATGCGTAAAACTTTAACCTGCTTATTATTGCTTCATAATGGCCATGTGAAATAATATCTGCTAATTCTCTCTGTTTTGTCAATTCACTGACAATAAACTCCAATAATTTGCCTAGAAATTCTTTCAATTTTCTCCCTTTACAATAAATACTGTAATTATAACGCGCACAATAGAGTGCAAACACCGTAAAACCGTGAAACAGCTAGTACAAATTAAATTGGTTGTGCCGAAATATAGCACCAATGAAACAATAGAAAACAAAAGACATTGCACTATTTAGTGCTAATTAAAGTTAGCACTGTTCAGTCATGGTTTTAGTGTTTGCACTCTAGCCAACATTTCCCACAAATATTATGCATGATGTGTTTGTTCTAATTATGGCCAAAGGGGCCCATCACCCACTCTGAGGACCCGTTCCCAAGTCTACGTATTCGTTTCAAAGCATATTTATGTCCACACATAGATGTGGACATGGCGAAAGTCCAGTTGACAAACCGTGCCTACAGAACAAGTAAAAATAACTACAATTTACTTTAGAATTGATTTGGAAATGCGGTGACCAAGGGAACGAGAAACGTTCCAAAGTATCATTTTTGCATTAATTTATTACATTATCGGCAACCCACAGTACGTGTGCTGGTCCTATAATTTTGGGGTTAGGATGCTCTGAAAGTCATGCTTCTGTTCTTTGATCCACTTGAAGTAACATGGAGAGATGCGAAATTATTTTTGTGTGTGTGTATATACATGTACATCAAGGGAGGGGTGGGTCTTATGGAGATGACGTGTGACACGAGTGAGATACATAGAACTCCCCAGGCGATAATAATTAAAATAATATAATGTATTTATATAGCGCTTTTTCCTTGGAAGCCCAAAAGCGCTTTACAATCAAATAAATATACAATAAATAGGTATGAGAACAAACATCATGCATAATATTTCATACCTATGCGGATCGGTTCATTTATGCGAAAATCGATCTTTGTGTCCAAATGTTTGACATCAAGATTTCAGTTTTCCTTTTCAGAAAAGTGTTTCAAGAAAGCAAGTGACCGCATTTAGAAGATTTTTGAATTGGTTCGCTCCTCTTTGACTGAATAGATGCACACGAAACGATGCTTTAGGGATTTGGTAAACGCGTCAGTGTTAAAGTTCTATTTGTTAAACTAAAACCATGTTTCTACTGGGCTTAAAGTCCCGTCTACACGTATCACGATATAGCGTTGAGATTCTTAAATAGTGCGTTTTTAAGAAATAAAGTAGTGGTTCACGAATCGATCGTTTTTATCCATCCATGCACCTTTTTGCGTGCGAGGAACAAATAGAACGCTCTGCCCTGCGGGTATTAATTATAAGACATTATACGACATTACGTGACTTTGCAAAGTTATTCAGCAAAATATATTCGAAAGTAACGACATAATCTAGCAGCAGTCAAACTGCATGGCTACGGCCTGGGACTCCTGATCTCTTCTCTTCTGTTTATCGAAACCTGTTTATCGTAATGCTGACGATAATGTACAATTTCCAATGTTATAATTTCAGCTGCCGATATGAGTGATTGGGATTGGCCGGGCCGAGTAGCCGTCACTGAAAGGATCCACCCACCCACCCGTGAAAGCACCGAATGATTAGTGTCAACGTAAACTTTAAACTTTAGCCGCTTAGTATTTAGTTAACTCGATATTATCACATAATCTTTGTGTGTAACATGGTGGCAATCAAATAAATTATGTGGTGGAACAATAAAGGTGAATACAAATACGTACAGAAAAGTGTGTTCGATAATTGTATAGCGTGCGTTCAAAGTTTCACTATGACTGCGTCACGTTTTGTAGATTTTGCAGTGTTTCTTCTCCATCTTTATACATAGCAGCATTCTTAGTCCAATAGTCTTATCAATCGCAGAGAACATTATGCAGTTGGTTGCACCGGCCAAGCAGTGTCCTTCCTCTCCTCCCTGCCCCTCCCCGCCCTCGCCTTCCAATGCAACCACACAAGTGAATAGTGCTTTTCGTGCGCTGTGATTGTTTAATCAAGTGAGTAGTGGTAGATACCTCGCGCGGCTCGGTAAATATCATCTCGGTCGTCAAAATCTTTGTTCGTTTAATTTATCATTTACAAATACAAAAAATACAGTTGTTGACTTCAGTCCAGATCTCTTTGTTTTATTTTCCATTCTCACATTGTCATTGAACTTTTCAGGTGAATCGTAACATCGTGTAGCTAGGGTATCACACACCATTCCACATATAACGGCGGTTTTGAGCAGGAGATCCACAAGTCGCTTTTAAACTAAATTGTATGTAAACTACTGGTACTAAAATAAAGTCTATGTCTATGTCTATGTATCAGCTGTAAACAGAAGCATGACATTCAGAGCACTGATCTAGAGTTTAGTTTATATGATGCAAAAATGGTACTTGAACTGTACTGTGTAACATATATACATTACTACACAGCATTTGTGATTTCAATAGACCTTTTTACCGATACGGCGGCCATTTTGGATTATTGTTTTGGCTAAGACATTATGGGATGCTCAGGGTGCAAATGACCCAAAAACTGTAGAGAGTGGAGTCGCGTCAATATATTATTTTTCTATGTCACCCTAGCCATAGTGTAGTATGACTTAATATTTACATGTTTTGTGTATTGTTGTATAATTTGGTACAAATTCATTGCTTTAAATTAGGTTTTCGTAGTTTTTCATGGCCAAATGGTTACTGGCTTGCACCCTGGGCATCCCATAATTCAAGATGGCCGCCGTATCGGTAAAAAGGTCTATTACAGTCAAAACGCACGGCGCTCTAGCTTGAAACCCTGGACGATATTCGTTATTGGAAATTAAAAATTTTGTTTCGTTGAAACTCTTCACTTAATTGGGCTTCAAAAGATTCTGAAATTCTTGTCATAGTGATTGGTTCTAAACCTTTAGTATTAAATCTTTACGTACAACAAAGTCCTACAATTTTGTTGAATTTCCAAAGAGAACTACTGATCAATTCACAATGAATTTCTAAGTCTTGACGGAGCGCCGTGCGTTTTCTTTCAGTGGCTTAGGCTCTAATCAATGATGGCTTAGTCCGTGACAAAAAGCAGTAGATTCTAAAGCAGAACACAGACCTCGGTAATCCTGACTAAAACACTTTTCTAAAGAAAAACTGATAGGCTTTTCGACTTTTTTTTAAGCAACATATTTGATTTGCGTGCGGTGTTTATTTGTTCCCCACCGAGGGGAGGGTACACAGGTCAAAAAGTGTAATATACGTGTGACATTATTTTGTGTGTTTGTACGAGGGAGGGGAGGGGTAATTTACGCTTTGGGTATTTGTACGTATTGGTATAGTTTCATCGTTGTACATAATCACTGACAGCATCTCAAACAGCATCTCGTTTTGTACCGAGTCTTTTTACGCTTGACGAAATAAACCTTACAAACTACTTTACGAACTGAGCAAGCGACTAATGATATCAAATAATATCAAAACTCATAGGACAAAGAAATGGATCTGAATTGGAAATGATCGCTTCACAAATTGCGAAGATATGAATTTACATATAAAATTTCGATTTTTGAAAATTCATATCTTGAAGCGATCTTTTCCAAACTTCACATTTTTACTAATTTCAACGAGCTCTTTCCAGCTATGATAATCATATTTTTGTCCTATGCGGTTTTGAAATTACATGATAAACCCTCATTATACTTTCCCTATCTTTAATTTTGTTGGGTTGAATGTTCTCCTGCGTAGAATATCATCTAGACTTGACTAATCCGAGAATATCAGAAGCGAAATCTACTGTTCTGATAGAAATTAGAGAAGGTTGAAGTACT
The DNA here is from genome assembly GCA_033675265.1 of Actinostola sp. cb2023. NCBI lineage: Eukaryota > Metazoa > Cnidaria > Anthozoa > Actiniaria > Actinostolidae > Actinostola > Actinostola sp. cb2023. Next base: position 124,812 of record JAUJYZ010001112.1, on the reverse strand, counting down.
ATTCATTCATCACCATCAAAATACTACTCAGCGCTGGCTCTAAAAAGGAAACGAACCGGCTCAAATGAAAGAAAAAAAATACATTTTTTTTTCATGCTAACATCAATTGAATTAATAAATTAATCGAATTAATTTGACTACAACTAGAATTCAGTGCAACGCGTCCCCGCGCATCTTCTTTTATTGCACGCGCGCAATGCTAGGTGGAAACTCTATTGGGAAGAATTAAATAAATTAATTGTGAAAAGATTGGAGAGTGGCATTAGATGCATGCACATACAGTAAGTTATTGAGGCAGGCTGGAGGGTCTTATAGAGATGACGTGTGACACAAGTGAGATACAATATCCGTACAGTGTTCAAAGTGTTGTATATGTAAATGTCATTCCCATACAGTACGACTGGGACAGTGTATCTGGCCACACGCACCTTCACACCGGCACACGCCACTTGATCTCGCGCGCGTACACACACATTACAAGACAAGACATGACTCCCCAGACTATATGCGGTTCATTTATGAGAGAATATCAGTCATTGTATCCAAATATATTGAAAACCGGCGACAAAGCTTCAACATGAGTTTCAGTTCCTTTTTACAAAAGTGTTTCAAGAAAGCAAGACCGCATTTAGAAGATTTTTGAATTGGTTCGTTCCTCTTTGCCTGAATAGCACACGAAACGATGCTTTAGGGATTTGGTGAATTTGCTAAACTAAAACCATGCATGCTCTTACTGGGATTAATTAAGGTCCCCGTGTCTGCACGTATCCCACTCTAGAACACGAAACTATTTGTTTAACATAGACTAAGAGGATAAATGTTAGTTCATGCCAAAAAAACGCCGATATTCATTTAGAATGATGACAAGGTATACGCAGGGTATACGCAGGGTATACGCAGTCTACTAATGGCCTCCTGGTATACGTTGGTAGTGCCTTCTATTTCGATCTGGATAACCATCAGAACAATCCTTGTGGTTTTCTTGCGTGCGATTTGAACAAAGCCGAAAATGGCTTGGTTATAGGCCTGCCACTACTGGGTATTAATCATAAGCCATTATCTCAGTTATTTTGGAAAGGGCATCAGTTCGAAAGTCATGCATAACATGACCTAGCGCACGTCATGGCTACGGCCTGGGACTCTGTGCTTTGCAAAGCCGGCGTTCGTTGTCGAAAAACACGAACTATCTTTTCGAATCGTAGACGAAAGGCTATACAACGTATTCAGGGACCGACGTGGTCAAAGTACATGCAACAAACCGTGCCTACAGAACAAATAAAAGTAACTACAATAGGTTACAATTATTGAATTAAAGCCAGCACTATTAGAAATGTGGTGACCAAGGGAACAGCAAACGTCCCAAAGTATCATTTTTACATTATCACTAAACTCCATTTCCGTTTTGCCCGCCCAGCAAACTGTTGGTCGTAGGTGATTGGATAGGAAATAAGACATGACAGCTGTCAATCAAATATCATCAGAGGTTTCTTCAGTCTATAAAGTATTCGTACCCTTTCCATTCCCTATCATTCTTTTCCAATCTTCAAGACGAAAAGAAGAGCAAAGAACTCCGTCCAAAGGTATGTTGTGTACCCTACTCTGCTTCACTGCCTGACGCCGTCCATTCTCAGTTTCCGCACCCTGGTATTAGAGTCGTTTTGTATGAGTGGGAAACCTACGGCACGGAGTTACGGTCACGGTACGGAATCGACTGAGACATCTATTCAAACAATAACAGCGCGCAAAACCATTGCTCAACCAATCAGAATGCTTGGACACGGCACGGTCACCGCACGTCACGAACCGTACCGTTAAGTACTTCCCACTCGTACGAAAACGACTCCATATTGATAAACGAGTCTTTTGACCGCGATCTACTCGAGGCGAAGTGATGCTCAACCAATCAGAATGCTTGGACACGGCACGGTCACCACACGTCACGAACCGTACCGTGAAGTACTTCCCACTCGTACGAAAACGACTCCATATTGATAAACGAGTCTTTTGACCGCGATCTACTCGAGGCGAAGTGATTGTGAACGTAGACGTTTCACATAACGTAATTTTGCAAAGCACAGAAAACAACGTCACTAGTGTTTTATTCCCCTCACACGAGCTCGCTTGGACTGGAACACATCACGCGGGGCAAAACTGAATCTCCAGTCGAGTTTTAGGCCGAGAGAACGCGTTACAGATATCGAAGAAATTAAAGGCGTGTCCCGCATGAGAAGGCAGTTCAGTGCTAATCCAGTGATGATGTACCAATATATATATGTTCTATTTGTTTAGATCTGTAATTCAGGCTGAAAGACAAACATGATACAAGTTGTACTAGCCAGCTTTCTCCTCCTTGTGGTGATGAACAATGTTCATGTAATGAATGGCGAACAAGCTGCTGATGCCGGCGGTGAATGGTGGCCAAGATACCCACCTCACCCCAACGGAGATGCACCAGAACAGGCTGAATTAGAGAAAAACCAAGGTAATAATTCAATCGGTAAAAATTAAAAACACGACGTTCATGAAGGCAATTGAAAGTTAATGGAACCAACCAAACCTGTTAATGTTGCGATGACTACGTATTTTTCTGCGTTGCGGACATTGTTTCTATACTGAAAATAACAAACTGTCTGATACTCTTGACGATACCTTACGAACTATACAATACTAACTATTACAAAGCGACAAATTACTTCATAAATAACAAACCTGTTTATCGTAATGTTCCAATTTCCAATGTTTTACTGATTTCAGCTGCTGATGCCAGCGGTGAATGGTGGCCAAGATACCCACCTCACCCCAACGGAGATGCACCAGAACAGGCTGAATTAGAGAAAAACCAAGGTAATAATTCAATCGGTAAAAATTGAAAACACGACGTTCATGGAGGCAATTGGACGTTAATGGCAACCAACCAAACCTGTTAATGTTGCGATGTCTACTTTTCTGCGTACTTTTCTGTGTTACGGACATTGTTTTATATATAAGAACCGACATATTATTATTATATTATTATATTATATTATACTGAAAATAACAAACCTGTTTATCGAAACCTGTTTATCGAAACCTGTTTATCGAAACCTGTTTATTGTAATGCTTGTGATATACAATTTCCAATGTTATATTTTCAGCTGCCGATATAGATGAGTGATTGGGATTGGCCGGGCCGGGATGAGCCCCGTCACTGAAAGGATCCACCCACCCACCCGTGAAAGCACCGAATGATTAGTGTCAAATATAAACGTTACTTAGTTATGTTTAATGTTTAGTTATTAGTGGATTAGTATACTTAAGTTATTTTAAAGTCTATGTTATCACATAATCTTTGTGTGTAACATGATGGCAATCAAATATATGGTGGAGCAATAAAGGTGAATAAAAGTACGTACAGTGTGTTCGATAATTGTATACCGTGCGTTCAAAGATTCACTATGACTGCGTCACGTTTTGTAGATTTTGCTAGTTGAGTGAATCATGTACTGGCCAAAGCCTCGGTTTCATTACAGTAGCTGTTTTTTCTAAATGGTGTTATCATGTAAATTATACACCTATTTCAAAAAACGTTGTCGCGTTCAAAGCAACAAGCGTCAAGCCAAGACCGAAGTGAACGCTGGTTATGTGCTGACAATTATTTAAATCACAATTGTTTCTATAAGGACTAATTACAAAATGTGAACATTTTCACTGCTTGTTTGCATATCACACTTCGTTCCATAGAAAATAGGTCTGATTTGAATAATTTGCCAACACAAAACCAGCATTCACTTCGGTCTTGGCTTGACGCTTGTTGCTTTGAACGCGACAACGTTTATTGAAATAGGTGTATATTGTTTAATTAGCAACTTTAGGTGCTTCATTGTCAAATCGCCCAATAAAAGCCATCTTATCATTAATACAAATCTCAGTACACGATGGTATGCAATGAAACCGAGGCTTTGGCCAGTACAGGATTCACTCAACTGTATCTTGGTCAACTGCAAGTCGCAGGGGCGGATCTAGAGATTTTGAAAGGGGGGTGCACCACTAAGGGGCCGTAAGCCCCCTTCTGCTAGGGGAGTTTGGGGGCATGCCCCCCCCCCCCCCAGAAAATTTTGAAATCTAGAAGCTCGAAAATGCAACAGTTCCATGCCGGCATTCTGGGCATCAAATGGTGGGGAAACGGGGCAAATATGTACCCAACTCGAGGGGGAGAGGGGGGGGCACCGGCCCCCCCATGCCCCCCCCCCCTTTGGATCCGCCCCTGAGTCGTAACAGACTGAGACTGTTGTTATTGGGCGCGTTATAGAGAAAACCAACAGACCTAAAAAGGTACCCTTTCCCAGGATATTCAGTCGTGAAAAGAGAATGGTAACTAGAGTGAGCACCTCTAGGATTCTGGGAAACAAAATGGCGCGAAAGTCAAAAGATGGCGGCTAAAGTGGACTTGTTTGATTTTATGTTTACGCTCGATAACTAGACGTTCAGATCCTAGTTTAATGTAAAGAAGATGAAAAGAGGGAAAACGGGGAAGAAAGTAAAGCAAAAGACAAGAAGAAAAGGTTAGAAAATATTTTACAATCTGGAAAAATGCATTTTGGACGCGGAATCTGTGTTCTTGCTTCGGCCTCGACTATCTTGAAAAATGCCAGTTGGTTGAAGAACAAGGACAATGTCAGCTGCGCGAGGAGAGACCTGACAATGACTGACAGTTGCGTGACGAGGGAGACTATGTATATACATGTATGTGTCGAGTTCATTTGATTTGCCTTTGAGTTCATTTGATTACCTTTTGACTTTGAGTTCAATTGATTTGATTTTGATGAGTTTGTGTAAAGGCCCCCTCTCTAGCTTCAGATCCCGAAACGTCGAGTTTGGAATCGAGTTCGGGTTCGAGTTACGGTTCGAACGTCGAATAAAACAAGGACATCTTCTTCAATACAATATAATTTCTCTGACGTCATGACAATCAGTGACAGTTGAGTGACGAGGGAGACTATTAGTCCGGTGAGTACGAACATGATACGTCTTGAGGTTGCATAGGTCAGATGGTTCCGATAACGTCCTCACGTTTGTTTTTGTTAAATATATTTTAAGCGAGCTTCTAGTCCTTTTACCACTTCTAGTCATTGAACGATGAACTAGAATCCTGACCTTTTAATAGCTTGAAGATCTACAGCTGCTTTCAAAACTAAGATTCATAATCTACTTGAGTCCTGTGTCTCCTTTATCTTTTCAAATCTGCGGAGTAATCTTGAAACTCCGGATACGATTAAATACGTCGCATACTCGTCATTTTGAAGCCGAACAAAACTACTACTACTACTACTACTACCGAAATCCGCATTTTCTAACTCGGGCGGCCTGCGGCCTGGGCCCGAGTAATAAGCTTGTTATGGTTGTTTACGAATTACAGTCTTTACGCAAACTTTTCGTTTGAGAAAGAAACACAGTTAGTGTAATGGTACGTCAGTTGTGGCAAGAAGTGATCAACGGTGTTATGTCATACTTGTTTGGTTGTCTCTTTCTCTATTTTTGCTACAATATGTAAGCATGTACGACAAAGAGAGTGCAAATAAAGCTGTTGCCCGGGGCTGTTGTTGTTGTTGTTGTTGTTGTTGTTGTTGTTGTTGTTGTTGTTGTTGTTGTTGTCTTTATTATAAATATTATTATTTCCATCTGTCCCAATTATTCTAAAACCCTGAATTTCCATATATAAATGAAGTAAGATTGTTATCTTTTGCTTCACTGTAGGATCCTTATCATCAGATAATGAACAGGTGCCAGTATCCACTACCCTACCACCAGCTGTTCAAGGGCAGCTCAGGTGTTTTCTTACTGTGTCTGTCAGTAAGTTCACTTGGGCTGTAGAGAAGCACCCTCGGGATGTGGAGATGCGCATGTGTTGGTGGGGTGAAGAAGGACAAGGAACGGTGCTACGGTAAGAATATCTACAACTACTACACATGTATTCTGTAAATAATGTAGAGATGTTGTGGTATAATCAATGCTCAGACGTTGTGTTTTGAAAGCTGTCATAAAAACCTGCAATAATGAACGCCACATGCATGTACAGTAATTAATATACACATGAATTATATTGTAAATATGTAATTATTTTTCTCTGCCGTTCTCTCTTTCTTGGGGGAAGGGGTGGGGTACTTATTTGAAAGGGAGTGCTTACTGTATGTAATATTTTTTACATCAGGGGGGTACTAATTAGTAGGGGGTACAGTTATTTGAAGCTGGGTGCTGAGCATTGACACTACTCCTTACTTCATAGAGTTACAAGATACTTGGATGTTAAAGGAGAACTGTAGCCTAAATTTACATGTATCTTTTGATAAAAACAAAGAGCATGTTGTGTACATTCATTTCCTGAAATAATTTTCTATTGTTTTTATTTTTATGGAGAAGAAACTTGAGTTTGCATTGTAAAAAGACATGGATTACCGCTGAATTGAGCACGGCTCACTTCAGTAATTATTCCCCATGTCTGACATCACCTATCCCAAAGGAAAGTGCAGTCACAATATAGAGTAATAATTTATAAGTGCATTGTATTTTCTTGTACCCGAGAGAATGTTGTTAACGGATTTTAATATTCCCCATAAACGACGTCACAAACAAAAAGATTTGAGCTGATAGTGAAACGGCAAAATGGTGGATGATATTCCATATTGAACTTAGATTATGTTGATATCTAAGAAAGATTTACAAAAAATAATACTCAAGTAACGCTAGTACAAGAGATATCTAACTTTCTTGCGAAAATAAATTTTGTCTACAGTTCCCCTTCAAGTAAACATACATGTACATGTACATGTACAATAAAAACAGCTTCATCTATTGAATGGTGTTATACACCTATTTCAAAAATCGTTGTCGCAGTCGAAGCAACAGTCAACACTCCAAGACTGCAAAGGATTTTGGTTAATTGTCTCGTAATTAATTTATTCAGTTGTGGCAATTGTAAATAGTTATCATGAATGTAGTTTTTCAGACTGTTTGGAAGCGTGGCACATTTTTAAATGAGAATGCTTGATGCCTGCTCTTGTTCAATGGTACCCGCACCAACACGTTTGCGTAGTACTTGTATTTTCCTAAATATTCAGTTTAACACCTGAGCTACCACTTCAGCTTGCCATAATAATACAGTATGTCACAAATGCATGCAACCAAAATATGCTCTGAATAAATTAATTACGAGAAAAATTACCAAAATCATTTGCAGTCTTGGAGTGTTGACTGTTGCTTCGGCTACGACAACGATTTTTGAAATGGGTACACGTACATTTATATCTTGTCAAAAGTCAACATTATAAAAATTCTCCCTTGCTTTGTGGTTTTATTATTCTACTGGATACAGCTGATACTGTTGCATCTCTTGTAGTCCTTTAGTTACAGACCAAGTCACACAAAAAGGCAAATGGACTCTAGTGAGATATCCTGTGTGCAGTGGACCAAAGCAGTTTGCTGCATACTTAAACGGTATGTTTTGTATTATTTCACAAGACATAACTTTGTGAATGTGTCATAACATGTCATGTGGTACTGCACTCGGCAATGTCTATTGGGTTACTAGCTGTATAGTTAATACGAGGTGCCTTATCTATATCTGTATAGTCCAGCACTCAGCAAAGGCTATTCAATGGGATACTAGCTGTATATAGTTATCACAAGGTCCCAAATTATCACACATGTACAATTATAGATCTGTATGGTCCAGCACTCGGCAAAGTCTATTAATTGGGATACTAGCTGTATAGCTAGCATGAAATTTCCTCTAAACTACCTTGTTTGCCCTCAGCACTTTGTCTCTTTGGGAGAATATTTATTTGTTGGATCTTCATTCTTCATTAATATTATTGTACAAGTAAACCAATAACAATATTATTGATTTTAATATCCTTATAATTGTCAATGATACTGTAGATATGGGCACATTGATCCTTGAAGCTGTTCATACCTCTACTCACATTCCCTTTGGTAAAGCATTGGTGTCTGAGATAACACAGCTTACAGCTAGTCAGCCTATCAATGTGTAAGTAAAGACATATCCACTGTACTATATATTATATGTACATGACTCTTTAAAACCTAGGTCTGCGCACTGTTACAATGCGAATACAGCACTGCAAATACAAAGACCATTTAGACCATAGTACTGATATACAGTGTACATGTAGCATGTCCAGATAACTGTTGTGTAGTCACTTTTTCTCAATCATACACTAGTTATCAATAATTTAATGAACTCCAGCTAAAATATTTACTGTTAAAACTAAGTATTCCTTCAGACACCTAATAATAATAATAATATACATGTATAATAATTATTGTGCGCTATACAATAATATACAACATTGAACTGGTATGCTACTCATTCAGTGGAGGCACATGTACATGTATACATATATATACACATACATGTACATACACAATGTACTTTTCAATGAAGTACACATGTCACCACAAGGCCCCTGGCCGAACCAACACTCTGGATGTTATGATAATTGAGGAGACTTGTGCTGCCTTTGTTTCCATCAATGGTTAGACCTTTACATGGCTTGGATGACCACGTAGAAGGGCGGCTCCATCTTGACACAAGGATGTAACAAACCCTGGCTGTGACCACCCTCAGTGACTGACTCCAAATGACTATAATCATTGCATAAGGAAATTCTGTCAGAATACAAAATGATTCTCTGACTCTTAAGAATAACTAACCAATGTGGACACCTAACAATTAATATTAGTCAATGTTGTTTTCAGGATTGTCCCTATAATGTCTGTCATCAGTCCATTTAACAAGTTAGCTGACATTCAAGTTTATATCAAGTTTGAGTCTGTATCTGGTAAGAGGAGTAACAATGACATCAAAAGAAAATGAATAATCTGCCAGGGTTGTCGCTAGGTTTTTTAGTAACATGCTCCAGCTAAATAGAGCCAGCTCAACTAGCATCAAAACTCTAGTTAGCATTTGGAATATCTGGTGCAGTGTTCATAGTAGCCAGTAATTAATTACCGTATTCACCGGCGTATATATAAGCCACACTTTTTTTTTCGAAAATCGCGATCCAAAGTTGGGGGTGTGGCTTATCTTGGAGAACATCAGGAATTGGTACCAGCAATTTACATATAATTAGCATAAAAGAGTACGCACATCATTCATGTGTTTATTACTATTTAGTTACTCCTAAAAGCATTGGCCATTGGTTAGACGTTAAACAAGCAAATTAACGAGTGCTAACGCCTTTTCAGACAGTTTAACAATCGTGCTAATGGTGATTTCTATTAATTTTATTCAAATTTTTCCAAAATTTGCATTGCCAAACTTGGGGTGCGGCTTATCTGTGAGTGCGGCTTATACGCCGGTGAATATGGTAATATTACATGTACATCTGATGAAAGTATGGGGTACAGTGTACACCCATCATACTGTCACATTATACTGCATTTCAATACTGCTCCTACCACAGCGCATGCTAAACCACATTGTGCCTACATGTAGTATATATATAACAGAGACTCCTACGCTATACTTTTAGCTAGACCCTGCTATTCAAAAGCCTTTGACAACCATGTACAGTATTCTATTGTAGTGTATTCTAAAGGTGCCAAATAAAAAATTGTTATTTGTCATAATTGTGTAAACCAGAGCTTAAAATAACTTATGTGACTGAGATTACCTAGTTTGAGGAAGAGAGTTTCCACTGCACAAAGTTTAGGTGTTGTTTTTTTTTACCATGACCTGAAAAAGCCTTGACATGGTGGGAAAAAAAAAGACCCGAAATCGGCCAAACAATTTTTCGACTTACAGTTTTAATCCAATCAAACTGAAACTTGGCAACGTGATAGTACATGACATGACAGCTGGTTCTATGGTTTTTGATTTTTTGATTTGCATCATTTTGGCGGGAAAATGACGTCAAGAAAATGCCAACAAATTTTGAAATTCAGTTATACACTAATTTGATCACTACATTCGTAAAAACAGATCTTAAATTAGAGATATAACTGAAACAATATCTCAGATATTGTTATTCAATCCAAAGATAAGATTTTTTGAAATTTGAAATTGCCGCCATTTTGTGCTATTTTTAGTAACAAAATGGCAGATTTTCAAATTTCAAAAAATCATATCTTTGGATTGAATAACGATATCTGAGATATTGTTTCAGTTATATCTCTAATTTAAGATGTTCTTTCGAATGTAGCAATCAAATTAGTGTATATCTGAATTAAAAAAATTGTTGGCAAAAACCATAGAACCAGCTATCATGTCATGTACTATCACGTTGCCAAGTTTCAGTTTGATTGGATTAAAACTGTATGTCGAAAAATTGTTTGGCCGATTTCGGGGTTTTTTTCCCCACCGTGTGAATTCTAACCAACTTATTGTTAGAATTGGAAGGAAAGCTGAAGTGCTACAAATCACTCATAAAATTCTTCTGAATATTGATCCTAGAAAGGAAAGGGGGAAAAAAACAACTCTGATCCTAATGATGACCTTCAGAACTGATCACAAATGTTCTATCAGCTGAGCTACAAGGCCAGACTGATATTGTAGTATTTTGCACCAGTAAGTTCCCTAGGGACTGGGTTGTTTATTTTGTTACATGTAGATACATAATTTGTATATATGTGTTATTGCGGCCACTTGAACATTAACTGTAACTGTCACTGCAGAGGGCTGTTTGGCTGAAAAGCTGTTCATGGCATAACTGTTTGTCTATTTATAGACTGGTAGCAGTGGGTAATTAGATGGAAATTCACAGCAAATAATATTTACACAAACAACAGTTATAACCCCTATGAAAATTACCAGACATCTTGCTAGCATACAATAATTCATGTTTATTTGTTATTATTTACAGCTGCGTACAACAAATTATCCTCAACTATTCCAACAGTAGACACAGGACTAGATAAAGAAAATGTAGACATTAGCAACCCTCAACCTACTCCCCCTCCATATCTTAACCCAGCCACACCCGTCAGCCATCCACGACAGCACAAAGATGCCAAGGATCCATTTGAGTCCCCTGCTCCATTAAAGGTTAGTGGTGACTACCTACAGGTACATAAATGGTTAGACCTTCGGTGGCTCGGAGCTCTGGCGGTAACTGGCTTCTATTGAAACTCCTGAATAGGGTGTCAAGTTTAACATTAATATCTTTCTGATAGGGTGTCAAGTTTTCTGAAGAGCCTCCAGAGAGGTTGGAATATACACTAGAACCCTCTCTTCTTTCTCTTCTGGAACATGATTACACACAGTCTGAGAGAAGCGATATAGCCTTGAGCCACCATTCGCAAGATGTGGGGACCATGCTAGTACTGGTAAGGGTTTTATGTAGTATTTCAACAACGAGTGCGAGTGTTTGCTCAGGGGTTCTAAACACCAAGATACAGATGAAGCACGAGGCTCCATCGAGGTGTTTGGAATCCCCTGATCAAACACGAAGCACAAGTTGTTGAAATGGCTTCTCAAAAGAATGATATAACAATTAGACCTTTCGTGTTTGATATTTTCTTATTAGGCAGTTATTGTTTCAAACCAATTGTGAGAGTATAAATATATATTTTGTCCACCAGTATTCATCAGTTAGCTCAGTAGTATACAGTGTAAAGTGTGTTATAGGTAATCCAAGAACTTTGGCCCAATAATTATGTGTATCAAATTTATCAAATATTTTTTTCTTCATATAAAGGTTGTGATGGGAAATTTCTAAGTCTAATGGAAACATTTCGATAAATTGTAAGGATTGGGAATACTAATATAAAATAAATAAATACTCTGTGGGTCATGAATATATTAGATTAAGAAATCTCGATCACCAGGGTTGGAAATGTGATCAAACACATGGGAGTTGTATCACAAGCGTTTCACCGGGTTTCAAGGCTCATGCACGTGACGAAATAAAGTTCCCTAATTGATTCAAAATCTAATGAATTATTAATGATTTGAGAAGATTATTTAATTTTCAATAAGTAAAGTCAGTTATCTTGATTCTATTGTATTCTTCACCATATAAGTGATCTTTTGGGTATATCATTTTGGCACCAAACATGAGACAAGCTGTATTTCTTCAGTGTTCATTCCACATACCTGTTAGTAGAACTTTTCTTTATTAAAGTATATGTAGATTTGCATATTGTAGACATAATATAAATGTTCTCTTCAGAGTTTGATCAAGACCACACTACTCACACCCAAGGCACCGGTCCAGAACAAGGCACATCAACCACAGCGACTGAGCAAGGAACTTCTGAAATGAGCCTTGATGGTGGAAGCATGGCTACAGACAGTACAGATTGGATTGGTGCATTACTGGAAAGGGGGCAGAGACTTAGGGAGGGGCTGGCCATGTCGACACTATTAGATGACAATGTACCAGGCAGTTTTGTTGAACACCACAGGTCGCCTGACAGGTAGGTCATGTGACCTGTCAATCAAAGGTCGAATTAATGTATTATTAAATTATATCCAAATATTTGGAAGTGTTATTCAAAGTGAAACTCAAATTGTAAGGAATCAAAGGTCGGTAGTTGTGTCAATGCTGCCTGGTCTTGGAAGCAGCAAGCATCCATTCTAGCCTCAGTGGTAAAGGATGCGAGGAAGCCATGGCTGCACTGCCCTTGCCCTTCAGGCACTACTCATACTGACACAAGAACAATCCAAGTGAATTCTGATCAAAATGAAAATTCTTTGATTCCCATAGGAGAATTTGAATTTGGATCATAAATCACTCACACACACAGGTTTTGCATGGACCCCTTCAAGGAAGGGTGAGGAAGGGAGGGACACCCAACAAGGTTTGGTAACCATGGTAATAGCCATGCAATCTCTAGCTACATAATAATGAATGTATCTGTTGATAAAAATCTTAATTTTATTTTCAAATCTTGAACTCAATCTAAGGCCACACTCGCTCACATACCCATACTGATAGAGTCATGTTTATATTAGTGGGAAGTAGTTACGGTACGGGTCATGCCGTGCGGTGATGGTACTGTGCTGTATCCATGCATTCTGATTGGTTGAGTGATGATTTTGTGTGCTGTGATTGGTTGAATACTACATCTTCGATTCCATACCGTGATCGTAACTCAGTGCCGTAGGTTTCCCACTCGTACCAAAACAACTCTATGCTACATGATGTCTCATATTACAAGCCATAAATCATTCAAGCACCACAGGGAGCCCAACAACAAATCTCAACAACATCTGTAGGAATAAAGTTATTTCTTTATTTATTATAATATTATGGACATTCTATATTTCAGACATGTCCTTCCTGGCCGCCTCTTCAAGGAAATACTATCCTCAAACAGAAAAGATGCCCATGACATCAACCTTGGTTTACTTCACCAAGCGTTGGACGACCAAAGCACTGAATACGCAATTAACAGCGAGGACAAAGTGATTGATCTTCTTATGGGTGCTCAACATGATGTGGAATTCATGGAAAACATGTCTGACATTAGTCAGGAGCTGAGTGAACTGGGTGACCCATTGCATGACGAATCATTACTCATGGATCTTTTCTATAAATCACAAGTAAGGTTGTCATATTATACAGTCATACAATCATAATTTTATAATATTACTGTATCCAACCTTGTCACTGGGATCCTGGTGCTAATCTTACCATACACGTCTATTTTTTTCTGGCAGCCATGCAAGAGAAAAGGCCATTGACATGTCATATGATATTGCTTGCACCAATGATAAAATACATTTCAAATATGCCGTGATATGGTTCGGCATATATAGCACATGCCATCATCAGTAGATTTTTTTCCTAACGGTTTTGTCACTATCCACTGAAGATGGCATGTGCTAATATGTTATGTCTGCATGTATTTATTATAATTACCCTGTGATCAAACATATTGTATTTGAAATGTATTTGTCATTGCCATGTATCATCATTTTGTAATTAAGCATTGATATGTACAACATCCAAAATCATTTGTCAATCAAACGATACAAATAGAAAAGATGAGGCTTAAACCAAGCCTAATGAAGTGACAATAGAGTGAATGAAGTGACAATAGAGTGAATGACTCGTATACTGGACTGAAGTTTGTCTGAAACGTTTGTAGGGGAAGGGGTCCCTGCAAGAACAGAGTAAGTGACTTGTGATCAAAACCCAAATTCTCCTTTGAAATTCAAAGAATCTCAAGGAGAATTTAGATTTTGATCAGAGACCACTTACGTTGTTCTTGCAGGGAGCTCTTCTGTATACATATTGTACAGTAGTTTCTCATATGTTACATCTTTGTGTTCATAGTTGAAGAAATCAGATGATAGCGATGATGATAACTCCATTAGTACTGAAGAAGACCTTGACAGCACATTGACCAATGGGTCTATAGAAGAGGATAAAGTATGGTGATACATGTTATACAGTCGAACCTCTCCACAATGGCCACCTCGGGATGAACATTTGTGGAGGTTTCAAAAACGTGTGGGCAGGCTGGTGGCCAGGACAAAACACCCTGGCCATTACAGAGAGGTGGCCATTCCAGGGAGGTGGCCATTAGTAGAGGCTTGACTGTATATTAAAAAGTTTGTGGCACAAGAGCCAAGAGGGGATGTACGGTGATATTCATTGCTCATTAATGGTGCTTGTCTTTTCTCGCACTTATTGCATTATATATGGTGCCCTGAGTCTGCGTACATTGTATGTTGCTTGTGTTTTACATGTATGTAAACCAGGCTTTCAAGGAGTCATGTTTTTTCCAATAAATCCCTATTCATATGACTACAACATGGCATGCTCACAACACTAATTCTAAAAAACATCAGTGCACAGAACATCTGTGCCGTACATATTTCACAGTTGTACACAAGCTGCTGTATGCATGTCTACCCTGTGTTCCAGAGGAAAAGCCCTCAGATCGATCACTTCTCCTCTCAATAAAAATTCCTCTGGAACCAAGGGTACTGTGTATGCCATTATGTGTAGAGACCTCAATTATAATCACTTCTAAATGTATCAATTGATATGTTTTGTTGCTCGCAAACAGCTCTCACCCAAGGAACATCCAACTCACCACAAAAAGAAGAAAAGCAAAGAGAAAAAGCCAGCACCAAAACAAATCACAGTCGAAGATGAAGCCAATGAGTCATCTTTGCAATCGTCTGATCCACCAACTGAGATATCTGACCAGAGTGAGATCATGAGCACTACACCAAGAGTAGAGTCTGCTGTTATGCCTGTGTCTGGTTGGGTGCAACAGCTGGGTGCAGACACGCTCACCACATTGGGTAGAATTAACACTGCCAGAGTTATCATTGGCAAACTGGAAGTTAATAATGATTATGTGCATGTAATGGGGAATCAGAGTGCAAGCAAGAAAACAAGGTAGGAACTCCTTATTGACGACAGCAATATTGCTGGTTTTCACGTGACGTCATGGCGGCCATGTTGGTGGCCCATAACAAAGCATTCCTTATTAGCTTCGATTCTCTTGTTTGTACCACCAATACGGCTGCTGCGTCTTTGTACTTTAAATCTCCAGGGATTGATTGCAACCCAGCAATAGCCCTGTCCCTTCTCTCCTAACCACGACGCAGTCTTCCCTTTTTGTTAACTTTTAGTTGCAAATGAAGTTATTATCAATAAATAGTAGTAAGTACTGATGTTGCCAGCTGATGTACATGTAATACCATAACTGTTGCTCTCTACAGCACTTTCTTTGTGGAGTATTACTTTCCAATAGCTTCCACCAAGGATACAGTAAAGAGTGCATCCATGGCAACAGAGGTTACAAGAGTTGCTTCAAAGAAAACACACAAAAAAGGTACTGCAGCTATACTATATGTCAAGAGAGTTGCTGCTTCACTGTAATAAAAACTTGATACTAAAAACTTTAGTAAAGTAGTTCGTAAGGTTTCATCAAGCGTAAAAAGACTCAGAAAAATACTGAGCCCAGACGGGAATTGAACCTATGACCTTATAATAATAAAAACTTTGTTGTATTAAAATAAAAACTTTATAATAAAAACTTTGTTGTATTAAAAAAATAAAAACTTTATAATAAAAACTTTGTTGTATTAAAATAAAAACTTTATAATAAAAACTTTGTTGTATTAAAATAAAAACTGTATAAGAAAAACTTTGTTGTTAAACTCGAACCTGACACTCCACCCCTGCAAAAAAAACTCCTCCCCACCTCCCCCCCCAAAAAAAATTCTTAGGGGGAGGGGGAGTGTCAGGTTCGATTGACTCTCTTCATCAAACCATGCTGTAGATTAGGAAATGTAAAAATATTCAAATGATGTACAGTTTCTCCATGCTGAACTTCTTTGATTTAATTAATGGTTTTATTCTTTTCTCTGTTCCAGCTGTGCTGTTTAACCATCGGTCAGTGTTTCCTGTCTCATTTAATGCATCTGTATTGGAACAATGGTGTGATTTAGGGATGGCATTTAGAATCTTCAAGCGAGAGTCAGGACAGAGACAGGTTACTTAGTCATTGAACAACACTTATGTTATTTACTTAGAAATACAGTCAACTCCATCTAGGTGGACACCTGTCAAAGCTGGACACCTCTCAAAAGTGGACACCTATGTTCAATTTAACAAATCGAAAATGTTCAAAGCTCAAACAAGTGGAACAACGACGCTCGTTGTTTCACTGCAAAGTCTTGAACATTTTATGGCGTCATCCATTGTCGATAAGAGTACAGACAATGGAAAACCATGTTAAAATATTTTTTTTCAACAATATTTACTCAGGCAAGCGGAAAAGGCTCCCAAAATGACAAATAAATTTGAAAGAAAATCTGATTCAAGCGTGCGCTGGTTTCGTGCGCGAGCGAAACATCAGTATATGCGTCTGTCCTCTTATCGACAATGGCTCTTATCCAATCAGCATGCGAGAAATTTGACAAGTGTTGTAAAATCCCTGCTTTATTATTTTATTTAGCTCACTATGGAATCACTCCCTGGAAAACAGACATGTCTCTAAACTGGACAGCAAAAGTTGGTCCTGAGAGTGTCCAGCTTAGAGAGAGTTGCTTCAGAAAATATCGATAATATACATTGTGATTTAATTACTATTTTTTCTCAGAGTATCCATTCCTATTTTATTTTCTAGCCATTAGAACTTGGAGTGGGTGTCTTTCCATTGAAAGCCGTCTTGTCATCTAGTTCTCTAAGTCATGCCTACCCGGTAGAGGTGAAAGACCAGGTATTCATTAAACAACGGGGGAGTACTTCAGGTACAGCTTCATCTCAGTCTACTCCACCATCAGTGGCATACCATCCATCTGACACTGACAGCTCTATGACACCATCTAGAACAAGCATCATTGGGACATTGGAGGTAAGTCATTTCTCTCTACCATGACAATCTTGGGACCAATTTGTAACTGCCTAATAAGGTGTCAAAAAGAGAATTTGTGTATCTTGAGTGTCTGTCTAAGAAAGGTGTCGTAGTAGGGAGCACTGGTAGAGGGCACACACCCACTTCCTGGGAGAACAGTCTTGAATGAAGTGTCATATTTTTCACATGTCTCTCTCTCTTGTGAACTGTTGTTTGATAAGAGTTGAACAACCCAGAGATTCACACTGCAAGCCATTGGGCCTGCTTGGGATTTGAAATATTTCTTGTTGGGACAAACAAGTATTTTTAAAATTGTCCCTTTTCTTGAAGTCCTCAATCCCAAATACTTGCATGTAGAGTTTTTTCAAGTGTATTTCATTTTAGTGTATTTAAGTAGCGGTCCAGCTAAGAGGTAGGCTGTGCTACGCCAAAAGTAAATAAAGATCACTCAACAACTTATCCAATTATCTAATTAAATACGTCTTTCCTATTGGCTGAAATCTCGAAATCCGTAGATACTACGACATTGAAACGATTTTCTACCGAATTTAAAGTGTCGGCTCGTAGCCTAACCATATAAGTCTCACCTAGCCAAATATGGGCAAAATCGTATGTGTCAAACCTATTGTATTTGAAGGAATCGTTCTGTGACGTCACTCCAAGACGCCATCTCAAATCTCACATGTTATTGAAATAGCGACAACTCTTCAAAATTACTACGTATTCTTACAGTTTATCAGCATTTAGAAAGCATTTATACCAGAAATTATCTTTTACCTAGGTTTATATATATTTCGTTTATCATTTCAAGCAATATTTGCTTATGAAATGCCCTTTATGTCATCTTGTTGTTGTTCCCGACATGAGGAATGGCATCACTCCATCATCCAAAGGTGGATTTGAAGAACTTGTTTGTGGCCAATGCTACAGAGAAAGAGTATTGCTTTGTAAGTCACAAAGACCGTAAAAGAAGGCTCTGCGTCTACTGCCGGGCCAGAATTAATGCTGAATCAAGCATATCGAAGATTGTAGAAACGCACCAACGCTTTGATCTAGAATTAGCTCTGAATAATCGCTAACTGCTACGGTATGAAACCAATGTGTTTTGTTTGGTTCAGATTACGGCCACAAATATAGTGCTGTTAGTCATCAAGTTTGACATTTCTATTATGATGTCAGCACTGTTAACTGATATGTCCCAGTACGGAATTCTCGAATTTCCATCACAACAGTTGTTTCGCTCAATTACAGATAAATGACACATACAATTTTGTTCACATTAAAATATGTTTATATAAAAGTCATTTATTATCTATAGCGATAAAAACGAATTTGAAAATAATCTTCTTGATCATGAAAATCGAAAAACGAATTCAAATTTCGCGCTTTTTGGCTTATTGGCCAATCATAACCTTCACATTAATGAGATTATCAGATTAAAATGAAGGTCATTAACGGACAAAATTGGCGCAGCCTATTGTTATTCTGCCTACCTCTTAGCTGGACCGCTACTTAATGTATCTCATTTAGTTTCAATCCCATACACAGGTCACCGTTGAGTTGGGTGTGGATGGCAAAGAGGTACATGTAGCACCTTGTAGCACATCCATAACCAGCACCCATGGCAGTAGTATGCCTACATATCAAAGTACTACTACTGTAAGCATGGTTTCCAGACCAGTCGTTATTTCATGCTCACAGTCACAGCACCAGGATACTCAAGAAATGCTGATATCAAAGCCACCTCTCCCAAGCGCTATTAGGTACATTTGTATATTATATCTTGATTTCATCTTCCAACCTTGCCTCCCTTCCTTCCTTCTCACAGTTTCTTCCTTTCCTTCCTTCCCTTCCTTTCTTAACTTCTACCCCTCCCTAAGCTTTCCTCCTTTCCTTTCTTACTCTGTTCTTTCCTCTTCCTACTTTCTTCCATTCCATCCTTCTTTTCCTATCCTATCCTCCACCCCTCCATAGCATTCCTCCTCTCCTTTCTTCCTCTGATCTTTCCTCTTCCTACTTTTTTCCGTTCCATTACTTCCTTTCCTAACCTCTAACCATCCCCAGCTTTCTTCCTCTCCTTTCTTCCTTTGTTCTTTCCTCTTCCTACTTTCTTCCATTCCATCCTTCCTATCCTATCCTCCACCCCTCCATAGCCTTCCTCCTCTCCTTTCTTCCTCTGATCTTTCCTCTTCCTACTTTCTTCTGTTCCATTACTTCCTTTCCTAACCTCTAACCATCCCTAGCTTTCTTCCTCTCCTTTCTTCCTTTGTTCTTTCCTCTTCCTACTTTCTTCCATTCCATCCTTTCTTTCCTAACCTCCACTCCTCCCTAGCTTTCCTTCTTTCCTTTCTTACTCTGTTCTTTCCTCTTCCTACTTTCTTCCATTCCATCCTTCTTTTCCTATCCTATCCTCCACCCCTCCATAGCCTTCCTCCTCTCCTTTCTTCCTCTGATCTTTCCTCTTCCTACTTTTTTCCGTTCCATTACTTCCTTTCCTAACCTCTAACCATCCCCAGCTTTCTTCCTCTCCTTTCTTCCTTTGTTCTTTCCTCTTCCTACTTTCTTCCATTCCATCCTTCCTATCCTATCCTCCACCCCTCCATAGCCTTCCTCCTCTCCTTTCTTCCTCTGATCTTTCCTCTTCCTACTTTTTTCCGTTCCATTACTTCCTTTCCTAACCTCTAACCATCCCCAGCTTTCTTCCTCTCCTTTCTTCCTTTGTTCTTTCCTCTTCCTACTTTCTTCCATTCCATCCTTCCTATCCTATCCTCCACCCCTCCATAGCCTTCCTCCTCTCCTTTCTTCCTCTGATCTTTCCTCTTCCTACTTTCTTCTGTTCCATTACTTCCTTTCCTAACCTCTAACCATCCCTAGCTTTCTTCCTCTCCTTTCTTCCTTTGTTCTTTCCTCTTCCTACTTTCTTCCATTCCATCCTTTCTTTCCTAACCTCCACTCCTCCCTAGCTTTCCTTCTTTCCTTTCTTCCTTTGTTCTTTCCTCTTCCTACTTTCTTCTATTCCATCCTTTCTTTCCTAATCTCTAACCATCCCTAGCCTTCCTCCTTTCCTTTCTTCCTTTGTTCTTTCCTCTTCCTACGTTCTTCCATTCCATTCCATCCTTCCTTTCCTAACCTCTAACCATCCCTAAGACTTTATCATTACCTTTCGTATAGGCCTCACAGTTCAATAAGAGAACCAAGTCCTATAGGAGATCCAGCTGATGTGTTAACACTTCACTCGTTGCTATGGATACAAGAAGGTAAAGGTGTTACGTTGGAGCCACATGGTAGTCATGGCGTCCCTGGTATCAGTGGGAGGACAAACCTGTTTTTGGTGTCGCGTATGTTCTGGTGTGAAGAGGTTTCCAAGTCGGCAATCTGCTGGGGTACAAACAATCCTCACTTTGGTTTTAGACAGGTAAAATATTAATACACATTGCATCAAACTATGGCAACATTCTCTGTAAATTTTACTGTTTTCAAAATCCCTTGACAATGTTCAATTATTGATATGGATTTTTTTAATTATTATTATATGAGCGTTATGTGCTGTCCTAATGTACAAAATTTTGAATAACCAGTCTGGAGCATATCTAAGGGAATCTTTTAACAGATTATGTGAGAATAATATCGGTTACAATCTACGAAAACCTCAATATGTATCTAGCACTTCCTAAGCCGAAAAGCAATTATCTTTTAAGTGCAGCTTCAAATACAGTGGTGCTAAATAAACAAATATGCTCTGGAACAGCCTATCGGATCGGAGTAGGCTAAGAGAGCAAACATGCTCTCCAAATTTAATAGTAGCATTGCATCCATGCCTGTTACTGTGTTGAGCTGACTACTTCTGTACTTTTAAAATTGTGTTATTTATTACTATTTTTTCTGACACATTATTAATAATTACCTAATTTGTACATTGCTGTATATATCTTCTTACGCCCCACTTGGAAACCAACTTTAGTTGTAGTGGCTAGCGTGTTGAAATAAAGTATTCTTGGTTTTCAATCAATCCCTTGAGAATCAAGAGATAAAGGCAATGTTGGTTGAACAAACAATAGACACTAATGAGCAATCTTTTGTTGAAGTTCAACCAAGATGGCCGCCGTGACGTGTATTGCAAACCAGCAATATGTGTGTATATGTCTTTAGGTTGCTCCAGTGCTTGTGACCCCAACTCTTCTTCAAAGAACATGTAATAACTTCATGGTGATTGAAGTATGGGATAAAGTCATCCCACACGGAGAGCAGGTTAGTTATTGCCTATGTCAAGCATTTTTAGTTGATTATTTGCTAGTAGTGATACAGTGTAAAGAACCACCATCAGACACTGTCAAGCGAGGCAGGTCATTACATGAGATGGTCCATCACAAGATGTGCGGACACAAAAATGAAATTCATTTTCAGGGAGGGGTGTAATTAATTTTGGAAGTAGGTGGAGAGATTACATGTAAGTAGCTTAAGTAGGGACAGGAGATTTACTAATTGTTTTCCTTGTTAATTCATAATAAAAGTATAAAAGTAGCTGGGACTCATGCTTGTAGTAGCTGGGACATATTCCTGCTGGCCCCCAGCCTTTAATGACATCCCTGCATTGTCCTAACCATATGGATGGGGCGTGTCAACTGTATGATAGTTTACTCTCTAAACCATCTTTTTGTAATTTAAACCATCTTTTTGTTGAATGTAAATATACAATAGCTTTTTGGGAAGAGTTTAAGTTTTGGTGGAATGAGAAAAATACACCAAAACTCAATCTTACAACCAATGATATTTTATATGGCTACAAACCGGCAGAGAATTCATATCTGCCAATTAATTATTGCTTATTACTAGCAAAGAAATATATATATGACGCAGCAGCAAAAGAAGAAAAATATTTTCTTAAAGTTTATTTAACGAGTTTGAAATTGAAAATAACAAATGAAAAACGAAAAATTCGAGACCATGTGAACATATGTTTAAATGTTTAAATGTTAAATGTGCAATATTGTAACTATACAACTCATTCCCATACTCATTGTAAATACAATTATGAAATCATTAAAAAATAAATAAAAAATAAAAATAGTTTACTCTTCTTCTTCAGCTTATTGGAATTGTCAAGCTTCCTCTTCACCAGTTGTACTTGTCCTATAGAGATCCCAACATTACCAAGACATTGATTAAATCTAAGGTATGTGGCAGACTGTCAGTAGTATAGCTTACTACATGTATTTGAATGCTTATATAATAATGAGGCAAATATTGTGTAGACATACATATAATGAAATGAAAATGACAAGAAGTGTAAAGAACTCAGAAAAAAATTCTGAGTTCCAGATGGGATTTGAAGCCCACGACCTTCCGTATTCTATAATAATGTTATTAATTCAATGGCACATTGTTTTACCAGTTTCCTGTCGTATGTATCGATGAAATGCTGTCCATAAGAAACCCTTTCACTGGAACTATTCATGGAGAACTCAAGGTGGTGTTAGCAATGGGCACAGAAGAACAGGTATTGCGACCTGCTGACTAAACACTAACTAAACTGACTGAAAACCATTTTTAACAAACTCGCATTCATGATTCTTATGCATGGATAATTTATGAATTATTATTTAAAATTATTATTATTTTTATGATGATGATGATTATTGTTATAATGCACATGTGCCACAGGGTTTCCAAAAAACGTAATTATTTTATAGCTTTCAATAACAGTAGTCACCTTGCTAAGCTGGACAAAAATTGGTTGATTTAATTTAGACTACCTGTCTAAAGGGTTTCCATTTGATCGCTGCGATCACTGCGATCGTCAAAAACTGTGTTCAGCGATTGTAGTGATCCAATCGTAGCGATCGCTGAGATAGAACCAAGTCTATATTAGCGATTGTGATCGCTGCAATTGATAGAGCATTGTTTGCATTTGATCCCTGCGATCGCTGAACACAGTTTTCGACGATCGCAGCGATCATATTGTATCCATCAAATGGAAACCAGGCTTTAATTGAAAGAGTAGACTTTAAGAATCAAGAACATCCTGTTGCAAACATTGACCAGAAGTAATTATGTGCATTTGTTATCTACTGAGCATATTTGAAATCTACCATCACACTACCAGGAAGTGAAGAGCCACAAGTCAAAGTGTATTGGTTGTGTGATGTTGGATTTTCAGATGCATGTATTAGTTCCAGAATGCCTTCTAATATATTATAAAATAACTATGATATAACACGCACTCTGATTGGCCAAAGAATGCATATTCCGCATGCTTTATGAGAGCACACAGCACACATGTGCAGGTATTTAAACAATATAAATCATATAAATCTGCACATAGCATGCACGCTCGTTTTTTTTTTTTTTTTTTTTACGCTCGTTTTCTATTGCTTCAATACTTCTGGTCAACGTCCATGACACCTCCATTCTCTATTTATTAAGTCCCAGTGGTCTGTATAACTACCTTTCGTCACATGACACAAGCTTCAAAGTGTCAACATGTTACCATGGTTACAAGTTGTCCATGCACACTAACTCAATTTCATATTCATTCAGATATCATCATTATTGGCAATTAAAGATGGAAGTGGTGGTAGTGGTGATGGTAGAGGTGGATGTGACAGTGTTTTAAATGGATTACACAACAGGCCATTACATCATCTAGATCAACAAAGGTATCCTAATATTATCCTAATACTATAGCCCAATATATTGCTACCTGAAATATAGTTACCAAAAAATCAAAATACTATTTGATAAATAAGATATCGAGAAGTTGCCTAAACATTTTACTAGATACTTCTCGTTATCTTATTTATCATCAAACTATATGCCCAAAAAACATATCCAAAAATACTATTATTAATAATATTTGTCTTGTTGCCATATAGGGAGCCAAAAGCAAGTCAGTTATCTGGTCCATCTTCCAGGAAATCCCATGCTATAGGTACATGCACCGTGATGTGAAATGGTAACAATAAGAAGGAAGGCATCCATTGATGTAGATACAGTACATGTATAGGACCTCACTCTATATCTATTTACCTTCCCATCCATCTACTTACTTAAAACACACCAGTCCATCTACCAATCTAATGTGAAACCACCAGCCTTTCTTTATTCCATTCATCCATCCATCCATCCTTTCATCCATCTCTTCTTCTATCTATCCTTCTATCCATCCATTCTTCTATCCATTCATTCATCCATGTTCCCATCCTTTCATCCTATTATCCATCCATTCTTCTATCCATTCATTCATCCATGCTCTCATCCTATTATCCATCCATCCATTCTTCTATCCATTCATTCATCCATGTGCCCATCCTATTATCCATCCATCCATTTTTCTATCCATCCATTCATTCTTCTATCCATTCATTCATCCATGCTCTCATCCTATTATCCATCCATCCATTCTTCTATCCATTCATTCATGCATGTGCCCATCCTATTATCCATCCATCCATTTTTCTATCCATCCATTCATTCTTCTATCCATTCATTCATCCATGCTCTCATCCTATTATCCATCCATCCATTCTTCTATCCATTCATTCATGCATGTGCCCATCCTATTATCCATCCATCCATTTTTCTATCCATTCATTCATGCATGTGCCCATCCTATTATCCATCCATCCATCCATTCTTCTACCATTCATTCATCCATGCTCCCATCCTATTATCCATCCATCCATTCTTCTATCCATTCATTCATTCATCCATGTGTCCATCCTATTATCCATCCATCCATTTTTCTATCCATTCATTCATGCATGTGCCCATCCTATTATCCATCCATCCATTCTTCTATCCATTCATTCATCCATGCTCCCATCCTATTATCCATCCATCCATTCTTCTATCCATTCATTCATCCATGCTCCCATCCTATTATCCATCCATTCATTCATACATATGTGCCCATCCTATTATCCATCCATCCATTCTTCTATCCATCCATTCATTCATCCATGCTCCCATCCTATTATCCATCCATCCATTCTTCTATCCATTCATTCATCCATGCTCCCATCCTATTATCCATCCATCTATTCTTCTATCCATTCATTCATCCATTCTCCCATCCTTTCATCCTATTATCCATCCATCCATTCTTCTATCCATTCATTCGTCTGTGCTCCCATCCTATTATCCATCCATCCATTCTTCTATCCATTCATTCATTCATCCTATTATCCATCCATCCATTCTTCTATCCATTCATTCATCCATGCTCTCATCCTATTATCCATCCATCCATTCTTCTATCCATTCATTCATCCATGCTCTCATCCTATTATCCATCCATCCATTCTTCTATCCATTCATTCATCCATGCTCCCATTACAGATCACCAGTTTGAGATGACAGTAGGAGACATCAGGGGTTTATCTGTGTTCAAGAGCACAGTTTGGGGCGAAACAGACTGCTATGTTCAATATCACTTCCCACATCAACACCAGACTACAGAAGACCTTGACACTGAAGGTATGAACCAGATCCCATCTAACACTGTTCCCCTTAACCTAAACAATACCTTGCTGACACATGTAGACACCAGGACCACATTACTGCATTTGTAATACTTAGAATTGTGGAGTTACCATGGTATGGAATCAAAGGCATATATTCAACCAATCACAGCATTCAAAATCATTGCTTGCATGGACCATACTGTCCTGTAACTACTTCCCACTCATACCAAAATAACTCTATTATATATCACACCTGGGTGTGATTAACACCCAGTGCCACCTTACCAACACCTTACTATAACATCATAATGATACCTAACTACACCTTAGAGATAGTTAGTCGACATCATACATAGTTATACACCTTGTTGTAACATTTTCTTTGACATTACTGACATCTTACAGACACCTTGAGTTACTGACACCTTACCAACAGTATTCAAGTACTTTAACAGCACCTCAAGACACTTTACAAACACTATAATAAGAAATGCCAACTTGAAGATGCCTGCCTTTATACCACCTTAGTAATGGTGTGATCTATTCCAAACTTGTCCAGTTATTCCAGGTTTAAAAAGCCACCATACACCCACAACGCTGTGTGTACCAGATCCTTCCTTCCAAGATGTTACACGTCATTCGTTTATACTTCCATCTGGCATACCTGTCCAGCGCTATCTCTTGGCAGCTTATAGCAGATCTTGGACAGGGGTATCATATGTGCCCGGGTCAGGTGGTGTCCCATTTGAGTTATGGAGAAGATACTATTATCCTAATGTCAGGGATCAACTGGTTGCCAAGGTAATACAAACTACGATTATTGGTTAATAATATTTACATCGCAACCACGTGATTGGTTGATAGCTGGGCTAAATAAAAGTAGTTCTATTCCACAATGGTCATTCTAGGACATCGATATTGCGAGATTTTTATGATTTGATTGCTTACCTGCACAAATAAATTAGCTACTTGCAACACCTATAGATGCAGTACCTCTACTCAAGTCCAGTATGCATCAGGTATATTGGAAAGTCAACTACTGTATCTTCTCAACCTTAAAATTATTAATTAATTGAAATGTCGTAGAAATTGGTTTTAGTGTTTATGGAGTTTATGTATATTTCTTGATTTCATCAAACAGGCCAGCCTTCCCGTAGCAAAACTGTGTGCCATGGTAACCATGCAGAAACACAGGGAGCCCAGTATACAGACATTTTCTCTACCTCTTGTAGTCCTACCAGATGAGCATGGTACCAAGCATGACTCTGGACTGTTGGAGATTACTGCCAAATATCAGGCTAAACGAGTGCAACCAGCTGAGAATGTAACAACTAAACATGGTGATGATCAAGTCAGTCTGTCTGTAGATATCATGAGAGCTTGTGGACTCAAGGTATGTTTGTAATGTGGTTGTCTCCACTTAATGAGCAATAGTTTTTTTTTGTAAAACATGGATAGTCACATAGATGTATCATAGAATCAGTGTGGGCACCTTGAATGAATTGATTGAACCTTCTCAGATCATATTTATTATTTGATGCTTATTCACTAATAACTATAAGACATGGTGGAAACCCTCTGTGAAATCTATGTAACTTTAGTTGGTCAGGGATCAAACGCTTGCCCGTAATCAGCTGGGTGTCTGCAATAGCGAGGTGTCCACAATTGCAAGGTGTCTGTACTTGGCGAGAGTTGACTGTACAAGGGATTGCTATTTTTAGATAGTCAAATCCTGTGCCGCAATGCTACTTTTCCAGGCATGTCAAAATCAAGGAGGTACTGAATGAGTTTCTATGCTTTTTCCTGGACTTGTTGAGGATGAAACCAGCAAAGGGAGAGTTGCTACTTTCAAGTGGTTACCATTTCCAAAGGGATCATTACTTTACCAGAATTACCTGACTATTGGCAAACATGGTATTACTTTTAGGGGAGTTCTAACCTTTGGGATTTTTTTCTTTGGAATTGCAGGATGCTGCCATGACACATGCTCATACCAACCCAAACATGTCCTACCCATCTGATGTAGGGATCAATGCATATGTAATCATCAAACTACCTATTGGTCGAAAGACCAGACACATTACTCGTACAGTGGCCAGGACATTTGCACCAGACTTCTCTCATCACTTGGACATTATGGTACCACTTCAAATGACCAGGAAGTCACGTGACACAGACAATGATCATGGAAGAGATCTTGTTTGTCTTGCTGAAAGACTGGAAATGACTGAAGCTGTGTTTGAAGTGTGGTGAGCAACAAGTTGACCCATATTGAACCAATTTTAAAGACTCTGTGTTGTGCCAATGTTTTGATTTTTTGTTTACATGCACCTGCTAAAGCTATATAAAGTATAGACTTTAAATAGAACACAGTATAGTATCATTTGTTGGTCAAAGATATTTCAAACAAGACAAATCATTCAGAATTTCTTCTGATCTGAAATATCCTTCTATTTCTATTTTATTCTCCATCTCCTCGTTCTCCACCTTCTCATTCTCCATCTCCTCATTCACCTCCTCCATCTCTTTCTCCTCCTTGTTCTCATCCTCCTCCTTCTTCTCCTCCATCTCTTTCTCCTCCTTCTCCTCCTCCTTCTCCTCCTCCTTCTCCTTCTCCTTCTTCTCCACCTTCTCATCCTCCACCACCTCCTCCTCTGCCACCCCCTCCTCATCCTCCACCACCATCTCCTCCTCTGTCACCCCCTCCTCCCCAACCATGTTTTGATACCTTGTAATTGATTTGTTGACGACCATCAGCTCTTTCTATTCAAGGCATCAACATTCTGGAGGTTTTGGTAACATTGAATCACATGGTGATGGTGCACAGCATACTAAAAATAGAAAACATGATGTGTTACTGGGCGTGGTCAGTATAGCTATGTCCAAGTTACTCACCCATAGAACAGGTAACAATAACTTAATGATATGATGTGTTACTGGGTGTGGTTAGTATAGCTATGTCCAAATTACTCACCCATAGAACAGGTAACAATAACTTAATGATATGATGTGTTACTGGGCGTGGTCAGTATAGCTATGTCCAAGTTACTCACCCATAGAACAGGTAACAATAACTTAATGATATGATGTGTTACTGGGTGTGGTCAGTATAGCTATGTCCAAGTTACTCACCCATAGAACAGGTAACAATAACTTAATGATATGATGTGTTACTGGGCGTGGTCAGTATAGCTATGTCCAAATTACTCACCCATAGAACAGGTAACAATAACTTAATGATATGATGTGTTACTGGGTGTGGTCAGTATAGCTATGTCCAAGTTACTCACCCATAGAACAGGTAACAATAACTTAATGATATGATGTGTTACTGGGTGTGGTCAGTATAGCTATGTCCAAGTTACTCACCCATAGAACAGGTAACAATAACTTAATGATATGATGTGTTACTGGGTGTGGTCAGTATAGCTATTTCCAGGTTACTCACCCATAGAACAGGTAACAATAACTTAATGATATGATGTGTTACTGGGCGTGGTCAGTATAGCTATGTCCAAGTTACTCACCCATAGAACAGGTAACAATAACTTAATGATATGATGTGTTACTGGGCGTGGTCAGTATAGCTAGCTATGTCCAAGTTACTCACCCATAGAACAGGTAACAATAACTTAATGATATGATGTGTTACTGGGTGTGGTCAGTATAGCTATGTCCAAGTTACTCACCCGTATAGAACAGGTAACAATAACTTAATGATATGATGTGTTACTGGGCGTGGTCAGTATAGCTATGTCCAAATTACTCACCCGTAGAACAGGTAACAATAACTTAATGATATGATGTGTTACTGGGTGTGGTCAGTATAGCTACATGTATGTCCAAGTTACTCACCCATAGAACAGGTAACAATAACTTAATGATATGATGTGTTACTGGGTGTGGTCAGTATAGCTATGTATGTCCAAGTTACTCACCCATAGAACAGGTAACAATAACTTAATGATATGATGTGTTACTGGGCGTGGTCAGTATAGCTATGTCCAAGTTACTCACCCATAGAACAGGTAACAATAACTTAATGATATGATGTGTTACTGGGCGTGGTCATTATAGCTATGTCCAAGTTACTCACCCATAGAACAGGTAACATTAACTTAAAATATGATGTGTTACTGGGCCTTGATCAGTATAGCTATGTCCAAGTTACTCACCCATAGAACAGGTAACAATAACTTAATGATATGATGTCTTCTGGGCGTGGTCAGTATAGCTATGTCCAAGTTACTCACCCGTAAGAACAGGTAACAATAACTTAATGATATGATGTGTTACTGGGCGTGGTCAGTATAGCTATGTCCTTGTTACTCACCCATATGACAGGTAACAATAACTTTTTGATATGATGTGTTGACTGGGCGTGGTCATGATCACTATGTCCAAAGTTACTGGACCCATAGAAAAGGTAAACAGGGCTTGCATGAGGTTCATCTCTTCAAGTGGCGATGGTAATTGTACAACTACTTATAAAAAACATGTGAAGTTTTAAACCTTTTTTGACTAAAAAGCATTATGACTATGTACATTAGGAATTAGAGGATGGCATGCCTTAAAACCTGCTGACACAAACCTTGATACAAGCCATGCTGACCAAGCCATGAGTACAAACATCTCACTAGGAGGTCTTCAGCTGTCAATAAAGTTTGAAGACCCTGAAGACAGAGAAAAGTAAATTCCATGCTGGACGCAGCGTAGGGTGGAGTCCACCTCCTTTTGGTTAGAATATGATGATGATGTACAACTTTTTGGTTCTGGAGATGATGAGGATGGTGATGATCACTATCCAAAAAGGACTGGACCTGAGTCTGAAAATAAACAGGGCTTGGATACCAGTCTCACTGGTTCATGATCTTTTTAACATCAATCTAGCATACAACATCAAGGGCCACTCAGAAATGAGTAAAGGATGGGAAACGTATGTAATATAATGAAAAATTAGTTTATGATGATATCTGGTGTTGTTCAGGGTCTGGTTGCATGACATTATATAATGCTCACACTTAAAACTCTATGAAATGAATGGGTCCATGCATGAACGTGCTAGTGGTGATCAAAATCCATACATCTCCTTTTGTAATTTTTGCAGAATTTAGAATGTCTGCAGTTTTGATTTGATCTTCTACATACCTATATCAAACTCCTAAAACTTACTAATTCTAATATGCTCTTTCTTGTGATGGGGTTCATTTTTTAAGAAGCATTTTCGTATAAGCTTTGTTTTTGTGGAGGGCCCCTGTGATATTTATTCATTGGCTAATAATGATCAAGAATGACATCCATACAAAATACTGAGTGTTACAACACTCTTAATAAACCATTTCAATTTGTAACTACTATGTTCAGACCCTGTATGTTCAAGAGTTGTCCCAATCAGACAGACAGACAAGGAGCTGAGCATTCTTGAAGTAAAACATTCCAAAAGCTCTGTTGTACCAACAACTGCTTCTCTAGTGTGGTATTTGAGAGAAGAAAGTCTAGAAGCCCAGGTATGGGTGAGAGGGCAAACCAGGAAAGACGACGCTGGTGCTGTACTTCCTGGACAAAGAGACAAACTGGTTGGGTCTGCATTTATCGATCTCTCATCGTTAGTTGTATCTGGCTTGCAACATTCACAAATCAGGTGGGTGATAGAATTATTTATCTTGGATATGAATAAGGATAATCTTAGGGTTTGGATAGAGGGAGCTTGCATTTGCTGGACTGACCAGTCTGCCTGCTGCTTTTAATAAATAACATAACTCAAATAGCTGCCATCTTGAACATGGACAGGATGCACAAAAAGGACTACTTGATGCCAGGCCTATCCAGACTAACCTGGTCAGTATCATTAAAGTCCGCCAGTCTGTCTGGATTACAAATCAACATTGACAATTCCTAAGTTGACATGTCTGTAGAAGAGGAGGTTGTGCAGATAACTGAAATCAAGATTGTGTCATCTTCCTGACCTTTTTGCACTTTATGTACTTACTGCCTATCCTCTTTACCCCTTGTGGGACATACAGTAAGGCTTTGACCAACTTTCTCCAGCGGACTCTATCACATACAACATACATGTATTATGTTGGGCCTCACCCCATGAAAGAGCCAACTTGCTCAACATAGTCCTGCACAAGGTGTTTAGGGTGTTGTCCTTTTAAAGTGCATATGACATGAACATTTTTATTGGCCTCAATGATGCAGATTATTGGTAGTATCAAAGAAAACATATTCAATTTTCTGTGAAATGATTGCTTTGAAAGATATTTTCGAAAAATACATCAGCTGTTATGACGTCACTTTGTTTGAAGAGCCTCAAAAATAACCAAAATAGTCATACTTTTGTCCGACCATAAGACAAAAACACAAACAGGTAAAGCTTCTAACTTTTTTGGTGTTTAAAGTATTATATCTGTACTTTTAATCTACTTCAAATTGTTTGTTGTTCTTTTCGTTTTCTAGTACAAAAAGCGATCGATATTTACCATGATTTCAATGAAACCAGGGTGCGATCAAACAATGTGACATCACACTTCGCAACATGTTTTTCACAAATATCTCTAAAAGCAATAATTTAATCAAAAATTATTTGTGATATTATTATTTCCATCACTAATCTATGTTATAAAATGAAATAAAAAAAATTGTGTCATATGCACTTTAAGCTTGCCATTTACTTGATGTATTTGAATTGATTAACCTTGTGATCTATTGTTGTGCTTCAGTGGAGTGTTTCCCTTGTTCAAAGCTGGTGCAGATGCTTTGGATGGAGCCAGTGTTCATGTACAGATTTCTCTTGCAAAACCTAATTCTCACCATCAGCAGCTGGTAAAGTTTTGATAGTTTGAATGTTTGCAAGTAGACAAATATCTCAAATATGCTGTAGATGAAGTACATGTGGGCACTAGTGTAGGGAGGGTGGGGCACGTGCCCCCCTAATTTATTATTAGTGTAGGGAGGTTAGGGCATGTGCCCCCCTACTTTTTTGGTAAATATGTTGTTTCTTTTTTGTTGTTCTATTTTTTACATTAGCTTTTTATTCTGGATGCCCTTCTCCCCAACCCCCCCACCCCCTTCCCAATTCCGGGGTCCTCGCTACACAGTAGATGCAATGCTAAGGAGACTGTTGTTTTTGTTTGAGTGGGAAGTAGTTATGGTACGGTTTGCATTGTGCGTGCGTGACAGTGTTGTGTGGTGAACGTGCCATGTCCAAGTATTCTGATTGGTTGAGCAATGACTGATTTTGTGTGTCATGATTGGTTGAATAGATGTCTTCAATTCCATACTGTGATGGTACCTCCATGCCATAGGTTTCCCACTCATATAAAAACTACTCTTAATGCATCTTTCTCTATTGTAGAAAGTATTATGGTACAATCATTTATTTGTCTTAGGAACAGCAAGATACATTTGATGATACACTAAGCTCAGATGATTATCCCAGTACCAGAGGATTTGCTGGCGATGAGAGTACATCATTTAAATCAAGTTCTGGCCCACATCCTTCTGATGATAGAGATATCAACTATGCACCACCCCACACCCCTCCCAGGTCTACTGCAGCATCAAGTGATGACAATGATACCTTTGCTGGTCATGTTATTGTACAAGAAGCTCGTCATTTATCAACAGTGCTGCAAAATAATGGCGAAAGGTGTGTCTACATTTAAAAAAATACTTATACACTGATTTCGAACATGGCGACCAATTTGAATAACCATTGTTCTTTGACTGACTCTTTCCAAACATTCAGTCTAATTCTTGTTGTGTTATTGATAGAGTGCCACCCAATGCATGTGTCTCCTATCAGACGTCAGCCTCTTCACCAACTATATGTACACCTGTAATTAAGTCATCGAGGAATCCTGTTTGGGAATACCAAAAACTAGAACGACTTCCTTTATCTACTCTAAAGACACAGGTTATATATTGATGTTAATTAATTCTAGAGTGTTATAAATGAGTGACCATTTTGTATAAGTAGATGCAGATCAATAGATCTGTAGATCCCAGGGGCGTAGGCAGGGGGAGGTCACAGGGTGCCTGTGGCCCCCCTTCCTCTGGGTCTACTCTTTAGATTTATATGTTTGAGGAGGGGAGGGGGGGGGGGATTTGGTGGTGAACGATATGGAGTGTCACCGATCCGTACAAAATGGACACAACTTATGTAAATGACAATGATGACTAATCCAAAGAAGTATAACTTTATGTTGTACAGAGTATAATTTTGAAGATATGAAGCAGTTTAGCAGAGAAAATCAAAGTGAAAATCTATGCAAATTAGGATTATTCTATAAATCTCTGCTATGGTTATGATTGTATTTTCTTCATGAATTATTAATGAATTTGATAAGTTATTTTTTAATTAATGCTTTTGGTACAGGCACAGATCCAGACCAGTTTACATTGTGATCTGTTATTTGTTTTCTTGTTCAACAGAACCTTGTTTTCAAAGTATGGCACAGACCAGATCACACAAATGATGGTATGGATTAAATTATTGACTAGTGAATATTATTCTATAGTGACTAGTTCAGACATACATTCTATGAAGGCATGGTCATCCCATTTACCTTGTTACGTACAGCTTATAGGCCCTGTGTCTCATGATGTCTTTTGTGAACAAAGAATAACTTTTGTAGGCTTTTAAAATCGAAATTTGAAAGAGATTTCAGATCTGAAGAAAGTTTGAATGATTTGCTATCAGTTTGAATCATCATCCTTGACCTCAAAACACAACTTACAACACTGTGTTCCTTTAAAATCTGTATTATATAGAGTCGTTTTTTTGTAAATTTGGGAAACCTATGGCACAGAGTTGCCATCACTGGAATCAAAGACATCTATTCAACGATATGCAGTGCGCAAAATCATCACTGGCTACTAATCAGTGAATGCTTATTGCATACGAACTGTACCGTAACTACTTCCCAGACGACTCTAATTTTAGCAGGTGTGTGTAAACACAAAAAGGCATCATGGACTTGAACAGAGTCTTTAAAGTGCTCCTAACACCCTTTACAATTACAAAAATTGAATGTACATGACCTGATCAATAGTTAAGTGTATTATACATTTGAGCTTCGTTTTTAGGATTATAGTGGTTTGAAATCTCGATATTTTAATTCGATGACGTCACCCCGGGTTTTTACCTAACTTATTCATGGTTTTCAGAAGATCCCTTCCCCGAATGACATCTATTTGAACCACAGATAAGTAAAACATAATGCCCAAGTTCAAAAATATTATAATTGGACAAGGGCGTTTTTGTATAATAAATGAAGACCACACACGTCATCTGATTTGCATGGCAAGATTTCAAACCTCCATAACTACATAACTTCCCACCATTACATAAAAAAAAACTCTAATTTTAGCAGGTCAGTTCAAACACAAAAAATTTTCATGGACTTGAACACAGGGGTTAGGTGCACTTTATCTTATAC
This sequence comes from Actinostola sp. cb2023, assembly GCA_033675265.1. Taxonomy (NCBI): domain Eukaryota; kingdom Metazoa; phylum Cnidaria; class Anthozoa; order Actiniaria; family Actinostolidae; genus Actinostola; species Actinostola sp. cb2023. Next base: position 89,585 of record JAUJYZ010001112.1, on the reverse strand, counting down.
CAATTTTTAATACATTTTTGATATCACAAAGGAACCCCGACCAAGCTGCCTTCAAAGAAGAAAACAGATGACAGATCAGACATTCCTTCTGGTGATTATGGTTTGGGTTTTGCAAGTGTTGACCTTGCACCCCTTGCTGCAGGGCTACGGCAGCTGATTGGATGGTACAACATTATGGATTTCAATGGGGAATGCAAAGGGCAAATCAAGGTACCTACCTGTACACATCATCCATGATGACACATTCAAAGTTTTACATGACAGTAGCTGGAATGTGTGTTTTTTTATCAACGTCACAACTGTTCCATCTGACAACATTCCATGACATTCTCATGACTTTTATATTCAAAATTTTACATGACAGTAGCTGTCTTTCTATCAGTGTCTGCTATTGATCTGTCTGTCTATTGATCTATCTGTCTTTCTATCAGTGTCTGCTATTGAACTGTCTGTCTTTCTATCAGTGTCTGTCTATTGATCTGTCTGTCTTTCTATCAGTGTCTGTCTATTGATCTGTCTGTCTTTCTATCAGTGTCTGCTATTGATCTGTCTGTCTTTCTATCAGTGTCTCTCTGTTGTCTGTCTGTCTATTGACACACACATCGTTCATGTCTGTCTATTATTAATTATCTGCAATTTATTGATCTTCTATTTGTAGGTCTGTTGTGATGCCTCTTGATCTGTCAGTCTATCACCAAGTCGATACCTCTGTCAATTGATCAAGAATAAATGTTAGCCCATCTGTGTACATCATGGAAACAAGGTGCAGTCTTTTGTCTTTCTATCAGTGTCTGTCTATATCTGTCTGTCTTGTTTCTGTCAATATCATCTACTGTATAATAAATCAGTGTCTGTCTATTGATCTGTCTGTCTTTCTACAAACACATTGATTGTCTGTCTTTCTATCAGTGTCTTCTACTGTATGTCATAAGTATCAGTGTCTGATATTGATCTGTCTGTCAGCAACGGTAGCTGTCAGTCTATCTGTGTCTGTCTATTGATATATCTGTCTTTCTAGCAACAACAGTCATCGAGTCTGTCTACACACACATCGTTTATCAGGTTATTAATTATCTGCAACATTGCTTTATTTGTAGGTTGGTGTGGTGCAGCTCCAGTGTCAACAAGTCGATACCTCAAGATCAGGAATAAATGTTAGCCCACCTGTGTACAATGGAAACAGTGCAGTTTTACAACTTTATTTATTGTTAACTTAAAATCACTACAAAAACAATGTTAGCAGGGGCAGATCAGGTTTATGAGAGGAGGGGGGATTTTTTTTTGGGGGGGGGGGGGGGGGGGGGGGGGGGGGGGGGGGCAAAAGTATCAGCATAAAACAATCAATTGAACCTCAGGTATGACAGGGAGTAGCAGCAAACATACCGATTGAAACTTTACTGTACATAATGTATGTAGTAATAAAATAAGCATAGCTGTATTTGAATTAGGTATATGCAAATCCCTCTCGATAGTAGATTGGATACGATTACCTGTTAATAAATTCATACACTTTTTAATTTGGAATTGATTTAAAAACATGATAGTGTTGTTTTGTTTTAATTTCCCTCAGCCTTTGCCGACAAAATTTATGAGCAACAGTGAACAAACAAGCGTGGGAAATGCTTCTGAGATGCCGTCAAGTCAGCCTGAGTCATTCCATTATAGGAGTTTGAGTCATCCTGACATTGGTGTGATGCAAGAAGCTAAAGAGAAAGACACCATGATGTTTACACACAGGGAACAACTGTTATCTCAAACTGCAACTTCTACTTCATTTCTCTTTAGACAGCTACGGTTAGTACTCTTAAAATCCACTTAAAACTGTTAAAAGATAGTTTTCCATGTCAGTTACTTGAAGGTGCTGCTCAAGAACAGTGGTATTGATTGTGATTCAATTTCAAATTCTCCTTTAGAATGCACAAGACCTAAAGGAGAAGTTAGATTTTCATCAGAGATCACTTACACTGTTATTGCATGGATCCCCAGCCTGTGTCCACCACTCACTTCTTCCCTGTGGGGAAAATGCAGGAGGAAGGGGAGCGGCAGATACCACACCTTTATTGGTGACAAAATGATTTGAATACTTGTTATAATTGTGATCTTTGATTTTATCTTTCAGGCAAAATATGCAGGATCTTGACAACTTACAGAAAGGTTTGCAAGCAAAACTCAACAGGACATCTCCTGATTACAACAGGAAAGGGCTCTCTCGCCGCTCAGAAGAAGTTCCAATTTCTCTCATGTCCTCTCAAGATTTTGGCCTTAAAGTAGGGTCCACACACTTTTCTACTTCTCGGCAAGACACCAATGAGGTCATGGTGGATACAGACGACAAGGAACAACCTGCAACTGACGATACTGGGGATATTCCTTCAACTTTGAGCAACACTGTATATACTTTTGAAAAACGTCCGATTACTACAACTGAACAAATTGATTTCCGGCAGATAAACAAAGGAGGGAGAGCAAATTTCTTTGAACCTGAGACAACTTTGGATATGGAAAAAGCAGCTGGTGATCATTTTTCTGGCTCATTTGGAAGAGATCCTCTGTTATTAGCAACAGAGGGTGTGTCATCCAGTGATTCTACTGACGTGGCCTCACAAACCACTAACAATGGAATGAATGCAACAGGCAATGGCGTGGTTCTACATACAGACCAAAGACTTATTCATCAAGAGGATCATTTACAAGAATGTAGACAGACTGATGGCAGCCTTAATTCAGGAGAAAAAGAACGTGTACATGAGAGTGATTTGGATCATGATTCAGATTCTATAGAGGAAGTGAGTAGTTACTGCAAAGCTAATACACAATCTCCTTTACAATTTACACAAGATATAGATAGTTGGCTTAGTAGTCCTGAAGAAGATGAAGAAACAAAGTCACCGCTGCATGCACAAGCTTTCTTTTTTACTGATGACGGAGATGACATGCATACATCAAAACATCTCAATCAAAAGACAGACAACACAGTAGATGGTTCTGAAACCAGTCTGAAAGTAAATGACGATACTGCTACAGATGATATTCAAGATAATGGAATTGTTAAAGCAATGGACGTCTTTACTGCAGAACCTAAGAATCACTGTGATTCACATGGAGAGGATCATAATGTTGTCAAAGAAGACTTTCTGCAAAATGAAGGCCTCGCAGATGATGAACTTACGACTGGTTCAAATAGTCCCATTGATTCTAGAATCACTGATCATCGCCAAGAAAACGTGGTTGAAAGCACAAATGAACCAGGTACCGACAGTGGAAACAAACCTAAAGCAGTGTGTCTGCCAAACTTCTTCATGCCAACACAACAACTGGAGAATTCAATGAGAGCTCTACGGTTGGGTGCCAAATTGGGATATCCACATTCATTAACAAATAGTCTACCTCAGTCTAGACTTCTTGAAAGAACTTACCGAGACCAAGATGGTGAAGGCAATAGAAAAGAAACCGAGGGAATCTTATCTCAGTATTCTCGCAAAAAAGTTTTATACAAAGCCAAGCAAGACATGCAACCTCCTTTATCTAGTATTGAAATAGACAGAATAGCAAGAATTTTCTCGTCAAAAGATAAAGAAAAATCTTAAATGCATGTATCATTTCAGTATAGAGTGTTTTCAAGTCGGCCCGAATAATAGTCTTACAAGTACATTGTATATATAGTTGTACTACCACAAGTGAAAAACAAACAGTGACACCGATTCTGTAAATAGCCCTGTACAGTATTTGCCAAAATGTCATGATACAAAGAAGGCAACGATAGCTTTATTCCTCTCATCTATATGCAGTCCTGGCTTCTACATCATAATACATTATTATTCAAAGTGTTGATGGTACAGATGGCATTGGGCTGTTCACATATGTTGTTTTTGCCAAATGTACATCAATAAATAATGAATGCACTTATGGATCTTTCACGTCCTGACAACAATAAATCAATATAAGTTAATGGTGTACATTCAAATATCTCAAAACTGTTGCAAGATGGGAAAGTAATAGTCCTTTTTTCTCCCAAGCCTCATTGAGAAGAGATTGAGTTATGGAAAGTACAAGTGAAATGAGCTAAAATGAGGCAGAGGTCTAATCTAGCTTCCATCACCTCCAGCTGTAAATTGGTTCCTTTCAATTTATATTCCTTTCTTCAGACTTTGGGATACAAAGCAACCTCTCCTACAAGGGTGAATTGTAACTCAAACTTTAATTCTTCTCAATGCATAAAGGAATAACAAGCTGAATTAACATAATTACATTGGTCAACCCATAGAATCTCTTACATGAGAGAGTTTAAATAAAGATTATGTATGTATGTAGAGAGATTACCCTAGCACTTGGGTCAACTCTATTGCTCGCATATTCCCTGTGATGTGTGGATGATAAAACAATAGAATTATCCCTACATATCTCATGTAAACAAGGCTTAAGTTTAAGGCAATGTTTGCGCTTCCTATCGTTTCTTGTCATCCCAATGGCCCTCTCCAACTCTTTATAACGTAATAATAATCAGATCTGAACTGTGATATATAGAGTATTTGTTTCAGTTTTAGTCTTTGAAGCTTGATCATCAGATCTTGTTTATAGAAACCTGTTTATATGTACTGTTAGTTTTTGAAGCAGTACGTTGCTAAGTTACTAATGGAGATAGTTTTCTATCTCGATTATTCTCTTGGTAGCAGACCATCCGTCCAACTTGTTCCCAAAAGAAAATGCGTTAGTACACGAATCAACGAAAATCCAGTAACTGTGCTCAATAACTTGAAAGTCGCCGATAAACATTGTATACTTTGAGCTTCACAAAAGTCCTTGCATTTTCTGTTCTTGTTCCTGCTTTTTCACCGTCTCTTGTGCTTCTTTCTGCATAGTTTCCAACTTCTCTAGGGTGACTGACTTCATAGGCATTATTTTGGGCTTGCAAAGCACTGGTGTTGGATTCTGTTCAGTGAATAAAAGTCCTTGTTTGGGAAGAACTTCTTTGAACACAAATTTCTCGGCCGCCATTTTGAATTGTGCTTATTTGGTAGTCCGCTGAACTCGGTTTACAAGTAAATTACCTCGCGGGCTATTTGAAACAAAGTACAAATACATTGCTCTCTAAAATTATTTTGCCAATGTCTCGCCAGAGATATCCCTGGCCCTTGGCGTAATAGGTATTATATTTTAGCCGCTGATTCACTTCAGGATTACTGAGTAAAATAATCCGGGGTAAAACGAGGGATAATGGGTTTTTGGCCAACTGTAGACTTTGAGACTTTTCATGATATATTATCGTTGGTTTCTTTACAACAAGACTGAAGAGATCTGAATAAAGCCTCAGGTCTGGTCAGTTATCGGAAACATGAATAACAAAAAGACTTACGATATAATGGTATCCAATGTAATCAGATAATTATACAAGCCGCTTGCCTCCTGCGTGGGGGCGTAGCCAACGCCCAGGCCTATAGGTCAGTCAATGAACAAGGGTGTCCCGTTCCATTAGCCTGCGTAGCGGCCTTCCGAGTCCTAGGGGAAAAGGCTACGTTCCATTCATAGAGATGGATTTCCTTGCAGCAGTTGGAGCGAGGAAAGACCATAAGTAGCTTCTGATGACCGTACCGTACGAAACCTACCGTACCGTTCCTAATCCCATTATACGAAGTCTTTGAAATCCATTAAAATAGTAATTGGTTTTCACTCCTACTAGTGAATGCATAGCTTGTTCCGGAGTTTACTTGCGCGGGTGTAGCGTGCCGTAATTAACGTTGGAGACAGGATTTATTTAACTATGAAAGGACTGAAGCCTGGCTGTAATCTATAGTCATCGTTTTTTTTTCTTATGATGATCGATGGCTTAAAAAAAATATCAGTCTTTTTAAAGGGAAAATATGTCGTCTGATCAGGACAAGTGTTTCGCTTCGGGGGGCTACCAGCGAACCAATCAGATGGGATCATCACGCCAACTCAAAACTCAGCGCCATGAGCATTCCACGGTTTTCTCCGATGTATATGGTTCGGCATGTAGTGTCAAATAAAAACAAACATGATGGTTAATCAGTTAAAGATAGATTATCTCTAAATTTTCCCGACTTATTCCAAGGCCGATTGGGGTCTCCTGGTTGTGTTTCATCCATCCATCCCTCCTACCTTCCGTACATTAATCGGTCTTCTCTTGTTAGCTATTCAATTTTTAAATAGTCCCGTTCGTTCGTTATTGGTGCTCTTCTGTTCTTTCTCTCTTGGTAGTCGCCCAACTATACAACTAACTTTTCTATGCCTTTCAACAACATAACATGATCTCAAGTACTATGACCCTATTAACAAACGTGGTTCCTTGTTTAAACAAAAATGAGATTCAAACTTTCAGTGCTGGATTGATTACTGTCAACGTTCATTAAAAAGTATACATCAAATACTTGTCATAGTTTATTCTTAATAGCTATAATGACGAATCAGTTCGTCGATAGAGTCAACCTGACTTTCAAAGTGAGGCAATTTTGGGTCATCTTTGTCAGGTACTGACAAGTTACCGCTTTCTTGACGCCGTAGAACTCTCGTTTGGACACCACTTACAGGCCGTGTTTTGCGGTCAGACTCGTAATCGGAATAAATATAAAGCGACTTTTATCTTCGCTTCGTCCTCGGGGGAAATTTAATTGTAAAGCATATTGAGAAAACAAACCGAAAATATTACAATTTTAGCCAGTGCTTTAATACATCGCACGCATCAAGTCCACGGCAGACCACAAAATGGCTCGTTCATGCTGGACCAAGAAAGAGAAGCCACTTTCTAAAGCTCATTTTGTGGTGAATAAGAATTCATGTCAAACGTTCGTCTCTGCCTTTGTAAATCATCACATTGCTTTATTTTGGGTGCGGTGAAAGAGGCCGACCGATGACGTTAATGTTACATAGCGACAAAGAACCAATCAAATAGCGCGCTGATTCAAATTGACCAATCACAAGGCGGCCATCACGTGCCCAAAGGCAAATTTTCTACTCGTTTTCTGCTTCTGTTTGCGAGAAGCCAAGAGCTTCGAAAATAAGATTGAAAAGCCCGATTTGAAGGCGTGTAGGGATACAGTTTCTGCAGTATTTCAACGCAGTAACCGTCTCCCAGCAGTGGATTCCACGCAAGGAGGCCGTGGCTTCATGTTGGTAGCTCTAAAGGTGATCTTCACGTCTCGCAAGTTGGCCACCTTTTGAACAGGTTTGATTTCTTCACGTAGACCAACACAGCGAACCACCTTCCTCTGTAGTTTCTATACAATTCATAGCTCGCTGGTCGATCTTGGTCCACGATACATACTCGTTCAAGGCTTACTGTTGGCGTGAAGCTCGCCTTTCAAGTCAGAATTGAGATCAGCTGTGTCGTCGTCCAATACATTCGCATGGTTGTTTGTCATTGTTTCAACATTAGGACTTTCGTTGTGTTCCTTGGACTTGGTGTTTGCAAGAGAGAAAACATTTGCAAGTTTTGGTAACTAGATCAGGATTTAACCGGCAATACCTCATTGCTGGCCATAGTGTAGACGTTGGACTTTATTCTCCTACACAGACACAATCATTCGATCGAGTTCATCTTGTCAGGACCTGCAGTTGTCGAAGTCCTTCTAGATTGCACCCTCCCAAACTTCCCCTAGTATTCTGTGATTTCACAAAGGTGGAGTTGTTTTGAATATGGACGACCAGACACGGAAAGAAGAGAAAATGTCTCTTCACTCGCACGATTCGATGGATTTCAGTGCAAAGGCAGACTTTTCAGACATATCCGTTCTGGACCTCACAGGTCTTATGAAATTTCGAGGGGTGGAGGCGAAGGAACATTTATTGAGCATGGGCGGCTTACACACACTCGTTCGAAAGCTTCATACTTCTACGGAGAAGGGAATAGCAGGCTTTCCTGAAGATATCGAACATAGGAAAAAGGTGTTTGGTGCGAATGTGATTCCCGCCAGACCTCCGAAAACCTTCTTACAGTTCCTTGTGGACGCTTTCAAGGACACCATCCTTATTATTCTTAGTGTGGCTGCCATTGTGTCTTTGTTCTTAGGCATCTTTGCTCCTGAAGAGTGTTCAGGTTCTGAAGATAACACTGGCTGGATTGACGGCTTTGCAATCCTCGTAGCAGTTTTAATAGTGGCTTTTGTCACGGCCATTAATGATTACCAGAAAGAGCAACAGTTCAGAGGTCTGCAGAATAAAATCGAAGGGGAGCATAAATTTACTGTCATTAGGAATGGCGAGCCCAAAGAAATTCTCAACACTGAAATCGTGGTGGGTGACTTGTGCCAGGTTAAATATGGTGATCTGTTACCTTCAGATGGTATTGTAGTGCAATGCAATGATATCAAAGTAGATGAGAGCTCCCTCACTGGAGAATCGGACATGGTCAAGAAAGGTGACAGAGACCCTGTCTTCCTGGCAGGCACCCATATTATGGAGGGAAGTGGAAAGATGGTGGTCATTGCTGTTGGTCTGAACTCACAGTCTGGAATAATCTTCTCGCTGCTTGGTGCTACTGCTGCCGAGAAGGACGAGGCCACTGCCATCGATGCAGCCCCACAGTCACCTGGCATCAAAAATGTCACCGGTAGTGCTGATTTCGAGGACATCAATTTAGATGACGAGGGAGATTCAACATCAGAGAATGACAAGAAAAAAGAAGAAAAGCAAGAGAAGTCAGTGTTGCAATCCAAGCTCACTAAACTGGCTGTCACCATTGGCTGGTTTGGTGTTGCTGCTGCACTTATGACCATCATTGTCATGGTGTTGCAGTTCAGTATTCGCAAGTATGTGGTGGAGGACGCTAGCTGGGATAAAAGGCATTTGAATGCATATGTGAATGCATTTATCACTGGTCTTACTGTGTTGGTAGTGGCCGTCCCAGAAGGTCTACCATTAGCTGTAACCATATCTTTAGCGTACTCTGTCAAGAAGATGTTGAATGACAACAACTTAGTGAGACATTTAGATGCATGCGAAACCATGGGCAATGCAACAGCAATCTGCTCTGACAAGACAGGCACTCTCACAACTAATCGCATGACTGTGGTCCAAGTGTTTATGGGTGACACTCATTACAAGAGTATTCCAAGAACGACTGACTTACCGGCTGACCTTGTGAAAATCTTGTGTAAAGGAATAGCTATAAATAGCAGCTATGCAACCAATATTGTGGTAAGTTACTTGTATAACCCATTATTGTTGACAGTTTATAAAGATTATATATCATAATACTAATAATGGCAGTCCAATAATGTTTACATCCTAGTGTTAATTAGCTAGTGATAGAGTACAGCAGTGGAGAGAGAGAGTGTAATCCTCATACAACTGTAGAACCTCACCACGAGTGAAAGGGTATAAGCACCATGTAACCCTTACTCAAGATGGCATACTGTAGCTAAGATAACAATAGAGCCTAGGCTATATTAGCAATGACGTTTCTTTGAAAAGAACATCTGCAAATTAAGCGTCATGTTAAAAATTCCGTTCTGTATTGGACTTACAGTATTTACATGTACCACATGTAAAATTATTTTTGGGGAAAAAAATCAATTTACTAACATCCTGTGTTAAGTCCCAAGGGATACTTTAAAAACTTATCTTTGCTGGAAATTGAATTCTGTAAACGTGTATAAAATTAGATAAGTTATCCTTTGAATCCAAAAACCCTGAGAGCAGAAATCTTTGGGGTTTTCTCTTCACTTATCTCTGTTTAGTAAAGGAAGTGAGATTGTCTTTCTTCATGTTGATTATGTTTGATGTCACATCAATCCAAGTACCAGTATAGTTGACATCCATTTACTGATCACTACATTAATCTGTTACTGAGATTTACAAACACTCTACTCATTCAAAAACATTCCCAAGACATTGAAACTACTTATTGATCATCTGGTGTAAACTTGTTGAATAAATTACAAGGGCACAAATGGTTTTCTCATCTGACTGTCATTATTCTATATTTCGAGATTAGGATTAATATTGATTTCATTTGATTGGGATACTTTTGAAAGAATTATGTATATCAGAAACAAACAAAAAACTGGCATATTTAGACTGAATAATTATTTGAATTGGCACATCATAACAAAGTCTAGGTTTTAGAAGAATCCTTAATTTACTAAGCTTCTAAAATTTATCTTTTTTTACATGTATTCAATTTAATAGTCCTGAATATAAGAGTACCATTATTCTTTGTGCAAAACAGTGATATAAATATTATTAAAATCAAACCAGCCAGCTTCCTGTTTTGTTCTAGTTCTTGTGGTTTTTTTTAATATATCAGGCATCTTGCGATAAAGTGATAGTGTTATCCTTGATTGGCTAATTTGAAAGTCAACGAAGAGTGAAAGACTTTTCTTACTGATTCTCATGTTTCATGGAAATTCAAAGAGATTTTCACAAGATATATCTGCCACCGAACACATGGATTTGTTTAAATCTTCCTTGCCCACAATGATTTAATAGAAATCAAGCTAATTGAACTCACATCTGTACTCGCCTTGAAAACATCAATTTCAAACCTTATAAACGTTTTACTGATGTTTGATATTTCTCAGTGTGTTGCGTGTGTGTTTTTAAGAGCATTTTGTATATTTTGTATATTTTTGTATCATGATGATTGTTATCTCCATATTGATATGTAAGAACCCATATAAATCTGGCTTTCAATATCTGAAAAAAGCCCAGCATGATCTTACAGAGTTGGGACATACTATCTCTATCTTTCCTTCCTTATTCCTTATAAAATTTATAATAATTTTGAAATTAAAATTGCTGACGAGTTTTGAAAAAGATGGCCAAGGAACAGGCTTAAAATGCAAGTGGTTAATGTTTTATCTAGACAATGCCGTGTATGTTTGTTTATCATGGATAATGGTTGTTCAGAACCTACATGTACACTGTGGCATCGTGTTATACAATTTTGAGAAATATTAGCATTTAAAAGAATGAATACACATGTACATACATAAACATGAGCAGATTTGCTGTAATCTGTTCCAGAGGTAAAGGATGAGTCACTTATTTTATTTATCTATATGATCTTTGTGGGTCTTGACATCAGATCCAGAAGCAGAAATTCAAGTTCAATAAACCAAGGGGCCCCGAGTCTTATGATACTTTGTCCTGCAGTGAAGCAAATTGGTGGAATGTTTGTGATATTAAATTCCAATATCTTAGAAAATCATACTGACCAATGAATTGTAAACAAAAGTTTGCTGTGGTGTGATAATTCATTAAGGCTTTCCCTGATTGATATATATGTATAATTATAATGTCATTTCATGAGTAGGCCAACATGAGTAATTAATGAGCCATGTTTTCAACTTCTTTATCCATCATTAGATGACATACAAGTCTGTGAACACTACATCAGCTGACAACCAGTCTGTCTTGTAGTAATCTGTTTGTTATTCTAGGCTTTCTTGGTAGACATGTTGACAGCGTTAATTATTGCTGGTGAAAAGCATTTTACACAATGTTGTAATTCCAATTATCCAATCAGCAAACATATATTTCCCCCCTAAATATTGACATCCATTCTGGCCTCCCTTACCAGAGCATGTACATATATATTATATATATATTGTGGTATTTAGTTTCACATAATGCAAATGCCAGCTTTCATCAATGTCAATTGAATTTGATATGCAGTTTGATTATATATCAGGATATGTAGATTTTCTCAAAATCAAGTCTGCTTTCTTCCAGGATTTTGTCTTTACAAAAAAGTCCTTCAATGTTCCACAGTACAATCTATTTTAATAGGAACACCATAGACTCTGTTCAAAGATTTTTAAGATAATAAAAATTTCTTGGCTATGAATATTTTAGAGTGTTTGTAATCCGAATCGAGAAATTCAGCACAAAATGGTTGCTTGGTTTTGAAATTGGATTTCCCATTTACTGTCATTAAAGAAGTCAAATGGAGCACTTTAGTTTTATTGTGTTTAAGGTATACTCATTTAGCTATTGTAAGCTATTTATTATACACTGGTGGTGTGTGCTGAAGCTTATAGAAAGCTTCATGTCAAATCAATTGTGGCCGTGTTGACCTTTGGGAGTAGTCATCCAAATCTGAGATCCAAATGTGTTTACTAATTGTACTTCGTGATGTTGCAATTCAATGAATAAATTATCAATATTCATGTTTATATTTCATGGCATTGCTTACTCAATACTCATTCAGGTTGTTGTTTGATTCATGAATACATGGAATGGATAGCCTTATTACGTACATGTACTTTTCAAGTGTGTCAACTTTGTCAATATGATGCCATGTACATACAGTACATTGGTGTTTTAGAATCTAGAAGAGTAATACTCAAGTTATTGTTAGCAGCCGTGTCATTCCAGAAGTTTGTGGGGGGCTTTGCCAAACATGATTGAGTCAGCACATTATTCACAAATATCAAATTGTATTATCTCAATAAATATTGATCTGCCTGTATGTAATAGTCCTAGGTCCATATTGCTGATGGAACAGAAAGCTGTATAAACAGCAATCTTCTGTGCTAACATGTTTGCTATGTAAGATACGTTCTACATATGTTATAAATATTGATCACATTCCATAAATTCTTTGTCTGAATTTTTCAATTAGATTTTTTATTTGTATTTAGAATAATTCCAATTGTTTTCAAAACAATAATATTCCAATATACTGTAGGCTCTCTAAATTTAAAGCTTTGCTTCAGCTCTCTAGAGTAGAATTTGTCTGAAAATGTTGTCATTTCCAGGGCTTATGCATCTATCAGTGGCTTCCCCCAGGGGTCGACCTCCAGGGACCCTGGGGGATTTGTCCAAATACCCTATCAAACCTCATGAAATACCCCTGGGTGTGAGACAGAAAATGTTTGACATATCCCCACCCCAGGGGCTAAAAATAAGGACTCCAGACCATTGATATAACTGACAACAAAGGGAACACTTTATTTCAAATCCTTGCAATTATATCATATAATTTTGTTCAATTTTGCTGCCTTCTTTTTACTGATCTTCACACATGGACTGAGCTGAAATTGAATACCTATTTTAATAAACTAGCATCGGAACTTTACCTTTGTTGATAAATTCTTCCAATGAATTAGCAATAACAGCTTTTCTTCGGGTTCTATCCTAAATTCCACGTGTTGAAAACAGGCATGACACTTGCAGTTTTAAGGAATATTAAAGAGACAAGATCAAGTCGCGAAGAACAACTCGTGCATGAAGTGTGGTGTGTGTCTACGTTTTCAAAGAACATCTGGGAATCATCAAGAACGTATAAACCGCTGACCTCAAGTTACAAATCCCCAGGGTCTGGCCCCTGGATTCGAACTCCTTGAACAAAAGTGATATTTTCCCCCACACCCTTGGGCAATAATTTTCTGAAAATCTCGACAAATCCCCCTGGGTTCCCGGGGGTCGACCCCACGGGGAAGCCGCTGATAGATGCATTACTTCAAGAACACTGGTTGCAATAATATTGACACACTTTGATGATGTATTGATTGTAAATAGGATTTTTTAGGTTTATTTAGTTAGTTCATATTCATCGAGACCTTGTGGGATGCTCCCATTATTATTCATGATGACAGTCAGTGGAATGTTCAGTTTTGATTATCACAATCACAACAGTGTCATAGTCAGAGCAGTCTGAACCTATTTTGAATCGTGACCAACTTTTGCAATCCAAAATTGTAGCACTTGCATTCTTTTGGTTGTTATTATTTTTGCCAATATTATTTTAGCCAGCTTTTGCAGCGATAGAGGTGTGAGAATATTTTTCTATGGTATTTGAGCAATATTGCAGCAAAACTACAAAATTAATGTACTAGAGTTTTTCAATTTTAGAATCTCTTAACACACTAAATTTATATTCTTTTCGAAACTTCATGGGGCTTGAGAGCCTCCATGGCTCTGGCCCTCTATGGGTATATAGAAATACACATCTACAGCTGTGTGTCATACAGTAAACCCCCAAAAACCCTTCATTTCTAATAGTTTTATTGTATTCAAATGTAGCCACCGGACAAGAGCAAAAAAGAGACTCTCCCTACCCAAATTGGCAACAAAACAGAATGTGCACTTCTAGGTCTCATGCTAGAGTTAGGAGAAACTTACCAGGATTTCAGAGACAACAACCCAGAATCCAGCTTTGTGAAGGTCTTCACATTCAACTCAGCCAGAAAGTCCATGTCGACTGCCATAGTCCTGGAGGGTGGTGGATTCAGACTGTTTACAAAGGGAGCCTCGGAAATGGTGCTTAGGTGCTGTACAGAGATCCTGGATTCAAAGGGTCAAGTGGTTGCTTTTGGAAAACAAGATCGCGATAACTTGGCCAACAAAGTGATTGAGCCTATGGCTTCTTTTGGTTTGAGGACCATATGCATTGCTTACAGGGACTTCCATCCTGGTAAGAATAGTACTATTTCCCTTCATTCAGTCAGTCAGTCAGTGCATCTGTATGTCATTCAATCAGTCAGTCAATCGTTGAGTCGGTCAGTGAGCCAGTCCATCAGTCAGTCAATCAATGAGTCAGTCAGTCTGTTAATTCACTGATTGAACGACTGACTGATAGACTGGTCAGTGAGCAGTCAATCAATGAGTCAGTCAGTCTGTTAATTCACTGATTGAACGACTTACTGATAGACTGGTCAGTGAGCAGTCAATCAATGAGTCAGTCAGTCTGTTAATTCACTGATTGAACGACTGACTGATAGACTGGTCAGTGAGCAGTCAATCAATGAGTCAGTCAGTCTGTTAATTCACTGATTGAACGACTGACTGATAGACTGGTCAGTGAGCAGTCAATCAATGAGTCAGTCAGTCTGTTAATTCACTGATTGAACGACTGACTGATAGACTGGTCAGTGAGCAGTCAATCAATGAGTCAGTCAGTCTGTTAATTCACTGATTGAACGACTGACTGATAGACTGGTCAGTGAGCAGTCAATCAATGAGTCAGTCAGTCTGTTAATTCACTGATTGAACGACTTACTGATAGACTGGTCAGTGAGCAGTCAATCAATGAGTCAGTCAGTCTGTTAATTCACTGATTGAACGACTTACTGATAGACTGGTCAGTGAGCAGTCAATCAATGAGTCAGTCAGTCTGTTAATTCACTGATTGAACGACTTACTGATAGACTGGTCAGTGAGCAGTCAATCAATGAGTCAGTCAGTCTGTTAATTCACTGATTGAACGACTGACTGATAGACTGGTCAGTGAGCAGTCAATCAATGAGTCAGTCAGTCTGTTAATTCACTGATTGAACGACTGACTGATAGACTGGTCAGTGAGCAGTCAATCAATGAGTCAGTCAGTCTGTTAATTCACTGATTGAACGACTTACTGATAGACTGGTCAGTGAGCAGTCAATCAATGAGTCAGTCAGTCAGTCTGTTAATTCACTGATTGAACGACTTACTGATAGACTGGTCAGTGAGCAGTCAATCAATGAGTCAGTCAGTCTGTTAATTCACTGATTGAACGACTGACTGATAGACTGGTCAGTGAGCAGTCAATCAATGAGTCAGTCAGTCTGTTAATTCACTGATTGAACGACTGACTGATAGACTGGTCAGTGAGCAGTCAATCAATGAGTCAGTCAGTCTGTTAATTCACTGATTGAACGACTTACTGATAGACTGGTCAGTGAGCAGTCAATCAATGAGTCAGTCAGTCTGTTAATTCACTGATTGAACGACTGACTGATAGACTGGTCAGTGAGCAGTCAATCAATGAGTCAGTCAGTCTGTTAATTCACTGATTGAACGACTTACTGATAGACTGGTCAGTGAGCAGTCAATCAATGAGTCAGTCAGTCTGTTAATTCACTGATTGAACGACTGACTGATAGACTGGTCAGTGAGCAGTCAATCAATGAGTCAGTCAGTCTGTTAATTCACTGATTGAACGACTTACTGATAGACTGGTCAGTGAGCAGTCAATCAATGAGTCAGTCAGTCTGTTAATTCACTGATTGAACGACTGACTGATAGACTGGTCAGTGAGCAGTCAATCAATGAGTCAGTCAGTCTGTTAATTCACTGATTGAACGACTTACTGATAGACTGGTCAGTGAGCAGTCAATCAATGAGTCAGTCAGTCTGTTAATTCACTGATTGAACGACTTACTGATAGACTGGTCAGTGAGCAGTCAATCAATGAGTCAGTCAGTCTGTTAATTCACTGATTGAACGACTTACTGATAGACTGGTCAGTGAGCAGTCAATCAATGAGTCAGTCAGTCTGTTAATTCACTGATTGAACGACTTACTGATAGACTGGTCAGTGAGCAGTCAATCAATGAGTCAGTCAGTCTGTTAATTCACTGATTGAACGACTGACTGATAGACTGGTCAGTGAGCAGTCAATCAATGAGTCAGTCAGTCTGTTAATTCACTGATTGAACGACTGACTGATAGACTGGTCAGTGAGCAGTCAATCAATGAGTCAGTCAGTCTGTTAATTCACTGATTGAACGACTTACTGATAGACTGGTCAGTGAGCAGTCAATCAATGAGTCAGTCAGTCTGTTAATTCACTGATTGAACGACTTACTGATTAGACTGGTCAGTGAGCAGTCAATCAATGAGTCAGTCAGTCTGTTAATTCACTGATTGAACGACTGACTGATAGACTGGTCAGTGAGCAGTCAATCAATGAGTCAGTCAGTCTGTTAATTCACTGATTGAACGACTGACTGATAGACTGGTCAGTGAGCAGTCAATCAATGAGTCAGTCAGTCTGTTAATTCACTGATTGAACGACTGACTGATAGATGGTCATGAAGTCAATCAATGAGTCAGTCAGTAATTCACTGATTGAACGACTTACTGATAGACTGGTCAGTGAGCAGTCAATCAATGAGTCAGTCAGTCTGTTAATTCACTGATTGAACGACTGACTGATAGACTGGTCAGTGAGCAGTCAATCAATGAGTCAGTCAGTCTGTTAATTCACTGATTGAACGACTTACTGATAGACTGGTCAGTGAGCAGTCAATCAATGAGTCAGTCAGTCTGTTAATTCACTGATTGAACGACTGACTGATAGACTGGTCAGTGAGCAGTCAATCAATGAGTCAGTCAGTCTGTTAATTCACTGATTGAACGACTTACTGATAGACTGGTCAGTGAGCAGTCAATCAATGAGTCAGTCAGTCTGTTAATTCACTGATTGAACGACTGACTGATAGACTGGTCAGTGAGCAGTCATCAATGAGTCAGTCAGTCTGTTAATTCACTGATTGAACGACTTACTGATAGACTGGTCAGTGAGCAGTCAATCAATGAGTCAGTCAGTCTGTTAATTCACTGATTGAACGACTGACTGATAGACTGGTCAGTGAGCCAGTCCATCAGTCAGTCATTGATTCAGTCCTTCAATCAGTGAGTCAGTCCATCGGTCAGTGAGTCATTTATTTCATTATTTTTCTTTATTTCTATTAATTTCTTCTCTTCACTTTTTGTGCTTTTCTTCCATTTCAGACCCAGGGACAGAGGTTAACTGGGATGACGAGGCTAGCATACTTACCAATATGACATGCGTTGCAATTACTGGTATTGAGGATCCTGTGAGAGATGAGGTATATGTCAAACATTGCATGCATGCATGTGAGATGCATGTTATTTAAGCAATATAAATAACAACAATATAAATAATAACATTATAAATAATAACAATATCAATAATAACAATATAAATAATAACAATATAAATAATAACAATATAAATAATAACAATATAAATAAACAATATAAATAATAACATAATAAATAACAATATAAATAATAACAACAAAAAATAATAACAAAATAATAACAATAATATATAATAACAACATAAATAATAACAACATAAATAACAATATAAATATAAAAATATAAATAATAACAATATAAAATAATATAATAATAAATATATAAATAATAACAATATAAATAATAACAATATAAATAATAACAATATAAATAACAACATAAATAACATACAACAAAATAATACAATATAAATAATAACAACATCAATAATAACAATATCAATAATAACAATATAAATAATAACAATATAAATAATAACAATATAAATAATAACAATATAAATAATAACAATATCAATAATAACAATATCATATAATAACAATATCAATAATAACAATATCAATAATAACAATATAAATAATAACAATATAAATAATAACAATTATAATAACAATATCAATAATAACAATATCAATAATAACAATATCAATAATAACAATATCAATATCAATAATAACAATATCAATAATAACAATATCAATAATAACAATATCAATAATAACAATATCAATAATAACAATATCAATAATAACAATATCAATAATAACAATATCAATAATAACAATATCAATAATAACAATATCAATAATAACAATATCAATAATAACAATATCAATAATAACAATATCAATAATAACAATATCAATAATAACAATATCAATAATAACAATATCAATAATAACAATATCAATAATAACAATATCAATATGTAAGAGCATCAAGACCTTGTAGGATGCTCCAAATGCCTATTATTATGAAATGGGTGCAGGTGTGTCTACATGTATATACTGTGATATAAACACAATGCTTAGGACAGTGAGATGAAGACTTGTAAGTTTCTCTTGGTCTCATGTTTATTTCATAAGATATAGGTCTACACAATCAGCCATTTTATATTTATATTGCTTAAAATATTTCTTGACTTGTTCTTGCGAGCATCTCTCTGTCCTCTGATGTGTATTTCTACTAAATAGCTAATAATTGCTGCCATCATCTCTAAAGATCATCTTGCATTGATTCATAGTTTGTATAAAACTATGAGCCAATTAAACCATTATTTTGTTTGATTTCATATACACACTTTAGGATGAGTATTTACCACATGCACTGCTAGACCTTTATTCTTCACAATAACAAATAAACTGAGAAGTAGAATTGAGTATTTAAATTGATGATTATGGATTGTTTCAAGGTCCCCGATGCCATCGTGAAGTGTCAAAGAGCTGGTATAGTGGTTCGTATGATTACAGGGGATAACGTCAACACTGCACGATCCATCGCCAGCAAGTGTGGTATTCTTCAACCTGAGAAGGACTTCCTGGTGCTTGATGGAAAACAGTTTAACATGATAATTAGAGATAAAAATGGCAACGTAAGTACACTTTTATCTTTAGTTACAGCCAGTGAATAGGCCAGCGCAAAAACAGTGTAAGCGACCTCAGATCCAAATCTAAATTCTCCTTTGGAATTCAAAAGACCTATAAAGGGGAATTTAGATTATGGTCAGAGATCACTTACATTTGTACATGTACACTGTCAAGTGTATGTCATAAAAATATTATTTTAAAACTGGTTTCTATGACAACAGTATCATAGCAACAACAACAAATTGAATAAGAAACTAAAACCAAGAATTATGTATTCTTGCTGTATAGGTGAGCCAGAAAAAGCTTGACGAAGTGTGGCCCAATCTACGTGTCTTGGCCCGTTCATCTCCTCAAGACAAGTATGTCCTCGTAAAAGGGATTATTGACAGTAAATTGAACCCAGCCAGAGAAATTGTAGCTGTGACAGGAGATGGAACTAATGATGGACCGGCACTGAAGAAAGCTGATGTGGGATTTGCTATGGTAATAAACTTGAGCTGCCACTAGCTTAATATAAGCCATTCAAAAATACAGATAAATTTACTGTGGATCAAGCTAATGTTATTGTCCACCAAATTCGTTCATATTTTAATTCTGTTTTTCCTCTCCGTCTCCGCAAAATCACTGCTACAACAACATGGAAGTATTGATGCAAGAGATCTTGTTTTGTGCTGTCTCTGTTGAATTTGCTAGGAAATAATCAGCAAAATTCCATAGTTGCTCTGTACCAGTAGTTTGTTCATTGAAAAGCAGTGGTGTGCACACTTTCCATATCATCATTATGTCTGCATCTGAGAAACTTGGCTTGAGTCAACTTTTCCAATATTTATCTTCTAATGCTTTCCCTCCTTATATAACCATTTCAAAGATGAATATCCAATATTACTATTTGTAGGGTATTGCTGGGACAGATGTAGCAAAAGAAGCCTCTGACATCATCCTCACAGATGATAATTTCCGTAGTATCGTCATGGCAGTCATGTGGGGCAGGAATGTGTATGACAGCATCTCTAAGTTCCTTCAGTTCCAGTTGACAGTCAACTTGGTAGCTATTACTATTGCCTTTATAGGTGCATGTACGGTAGAGGTAAGATCATTACCAACTAAGATGTTGTATTTTAGGGACTTGTCAAAATTAACAGGGGGGAGGGGGGTTGGAAAATGGGGGAGGGCCATAACTTTTTGAGCCCCTGAAAAGGGAGGGTCATGAAAAAATAGGCAGTGAAAAGGGAGTATTTTGGTGTTTTAGGCCAAGCCCAAGGGGAGGGTCAGGAAATTTCATTCCCATCGCTAGGGGAGGGTCACAACTTTTTCAATGCTCAATTTAAAATTTACATTTGTTTTTATTTTTGTTATGATGGTACATTATATATATATTTATAGCTTTACTGTTCTTTTGATAGACGAAGAGCCACTTCGGTGGAAATGCTATCATTGAACCATTTATTATTATATTTATTTTCATTTTTGTTACACCAACATCACAACAGTTTCTTTTCACATGACATTTATTTTCTCCATAATTTCTTTCCTACATTTCTCTCCTTTATCTATTTTTTCTCTTTTCTTAACTCATTGTCTATTCATTTTATTACTGGTTTCACAGCAGTAGCTACATGCAGTCCTAGACTGCCTATTTTTATGCTTATGTCTTGTGAAAACTGGGCTTACATTTCTGAATGGACAGCTACATTATGTACATGTGTGTTTAAAGGGGAGGTAGGTCGTCAAGGCATAAGTACTTTACAACAGAATGGGCAGCTAATGAAGAGATGACTGTAGCACGTTTATAAGGGTGAAACATTACAGGGAGGGAGAGAAAGGGAAACGTGTGTGCTTCTTCTTCAAGGAGGAGTTTTGAGCAATGAGATTGTTGCATTATAGATTGTACAACTAAGCTATATCAATCACTAAGCTATTCCAATTTCCAATTCCAATAATAAATTATTACTAATGAATTTCTGTAATGACCAATCAATCGTGTTTGACAATTTACAGGTCAGTCCTCTCACTGGAACGCAGCTTCTCTGGGTCAACCTTATCATGGACTCGTTCGCCTCACTGGCCCTGGCGACAGAACCACCAACAGAGGAGCTCCTCACAAGAAAGCCTTATGGACGCAACAAACCCTTGATATCCCGAACAATGATTCGCAATATCCTCGGCCATGCCATCTACCAGTTGATCGTCCTGTTCGTTCTAATCTTCAAGGGCCATGACTTGTTTGACATTGAATTTGGCTATGACCAAGCGACGCGATGTAAACCAACAAGCCACTCCGCCATTCTATTCAACACCTTTGTCATGATGCAGTTGTTTAACGAGATCAACTCTCGTATGGTTCATGGAGAGAGAAATGTGTTCAAAGGGATCTTCAGGAACCCGATTTTTGTTGGTATATTTGTCGGTACTTTTATTGTCCAGGTAAGTAGTTCATCATCCTCTGTGGGCTCCCTGTCGCGTTTTTTGACCGGGAGAGACTGAAAACTATTTCCAAGTCTCCCTCGGATTAAGGAATAGGGATCCCAGAAGCGGCTGCGCACGGAGAGACTAGTGAATGGTGTGGTCCCAGACGTCCCACTTCTATCCAACACGTGATTTTTACTTGGTTGTATTTTTAGATCATAATCATGGAGTTCACTGGCAAGGCCTTCCATGTGACAGGGCTCAACTGGGAAGAATGGATGTGGACGGTCTTCCTTGGCTTCAGCTCGTTGATATGGGGTCAGCTCGTCCTGACCGTACCTAAGAATTCATTCCCTAAGCTTTGTCGGTTCGGTAGAGGCGGTGTACCATTGGCTCCTATTATCGAGCCCGATGGTGGCACAGACAGTCGTGCTAGGTTGCTATGGATACGTGGTCTCACGAGACTACAACATCAGGTAGGGTTCTGGATAACCATGGTAACTGATTGGCATCTCCCTCGTTCCCAGGCCCTCCTCAAAGAAGGATTTTCCATAATAATAATAATAATAATAAACTTTATTAATGTGTCTTAATTAGTTAGCTTACATTTAATAGTATGCTAATTGGGGACACCTATCTAGAAAAATTGAAATAAAAATAATAATTGAAAATATATCACCTAATATATATAATTGTATGATGCCAATACTAATAATATCAAATCTAAGATCTAGAGCTTGGGAATTAGCCATTACCTAAACGAGCAGGGGACTGGGAACGAGTTTATTAGAATTAATGCAATTACGAAATTAATTAGTATCTGTGCAAAGTTTGATGTGATTTGAGCGAATTCTGTCGGAATTATAAACTTTTGAAATTGTTTTGTCCAGCCAAAATTTTACAGTGAATGTATGGTTTGGATAGACAACGTCAAAAAATTACAGAGTTTGTATGGGAAAATAGTCATCTTTGATGCCCTCTAGCATCGTCAATATTAAGCCGAAGTTCGCCAAACTTTCCAGACTAGCTAAGTTTGGTCTGCTCTCTCAGAAAATGATGCTCAATTTGTCTAGTTTCTTATTGAATTAGTTTTACGGACTTGGTCCCAGTCCCCTGCTCGTTTTGGTAATGGCTAATGATTCGCATCCGTTAAAACTTTGATCGTTTTGTTCCCAAAATAATGTGGTTGTCACAACATCTCATCCCATCTCTTCTTCCTAGATACGTGTCGTGAATGCCTTCCGTAGCGTGATCGATGGACGAAGCCAGAGAGCCATAGCATCGCCTGCAGTCTTCAATTCCTTGCTTGCACCAGTACGCACCGCCATGATTATCGACGAAAACCAGTACTCACTAGACAGGTCTGACGGAAACAATCCTCCTCGTTATGCCAGCATAGAAACAGCCTTTTAGATGACTGTCGTACACGTCGTGTACATATAATCATACTTATGCATAGAAGGACTTGTAAACATTTCACTACATTGATTGTGTAATCATTGACTTAGCAAAACCGTTACTCTGGCAGGCAGATTACAGGCCATTGAGGAACGAGTAGGGAGGGATACCATTAGGTTTGTATTGCGGAAAGCTTCGCGTTGCTGGGAGTATCTATTGCTCTCAGTACGGAACGGCGGTCGGTTAGTAGCATTGTTTGCGTAATTCTAGATTCTACATTTGCGAACCTTTCGTTTGGAAAATACACTATGGAGAAAACACCCGCATTGCTAATGAAGTATATTTCATTTCGAAACAGCACTCTTAGAATTCTTTAAATAATTTTATGGTTGATAAAGGCTGTAGGATTTTTATACTGTTTACTAGGATCTGTATCAGTCTTTTTTGAAGCCCTCTTTGGTTGTCTAGGTAACAAATTATCAATTTGAAGATGTCGCGTAGGTGATTATAAATTTGCTCTTTAAATTTTGTAAGGAAATTTGAAAAAAATTCGCTAGAACTTCAAGCACCGGTGGTTTTGCCTCGGTTTAGTGCTTTCAATGACGTCATTATCTCCATGACAACCAGGAAATACTCCTTACCTGACTGGCCACACTGACGTCACATGATACGTCATGTATCACGTGATATTGAGATGTGTCACGTGAAACAAATCTTAGCCAATCAAGACACGAATCATAGTGACTTTCGCTAGTGCGGTGGGGTAAAGTTTTTTTCGTCGTAATCATTCTAAGTTGCATCTTATATGCATAATAGCGTAAAGTATTTTTACCTTCCTACGAAATTCAATTCAATTTGTGCTATAAATGGAATGTTACAAATGTAAACCGCTGGTGATGATTAAATTAGGATTCGTGACTAGACTAGGAAAAAATGACTTGGTGACCATTATTTTCGCGGAAAACTTGGGACTCTTAGATTTGAATACGGTGGCGAGGTTGAATGGTCCCATCAGTTCCCACCTAACGGCATGTTATAGTTACGAATGAAACATAATTCTTTGAAATCTCTATGAAAGAGTAATTGTAATGTGATTTCAATCCAGTGAGTATAGATTCATACCTACTTCTATACTGCTGTAGTCCCTAATTGACAGACCATCCAAATAATTATCAACATGGTTCTGTGCTGCGTTTTAGATAGGTTGAGATAGATTAGTGAATATCGAGCATTAGTCATATTGATGTTAGTAACGATTGAGTCCAGTGCTTCACTAGCGAAGCCTTGATGCCCGGCGAATAGGTCCAGGTATTATTTTAGTTGAAATGATGATTTTAAGTCTAGAATAAGTTATATAATTAGAGCGTCCGTGTGGTATTAAAAGAGAATAAATTCAAGTTCAATGGACTGCTGTAAAGTGCTTCCACTTCGTGGTTATTTAAATCCCATCAAAGATTCTTTCCATGGGGTAACTTTAGGTAGAGAAGCGAAAATCACTCACTTGTGGAACGCGCATGCGTGGATCATACCCATGACGTCATACTCACACAAGGCTCGACTCATTTCCACTTTGGTCTTTTGTTTTCTGTTTCTTATGCTGGCTTCTTTTCGTTCTTTGGTATATATTTCAAGGTGCAAGGGTACATTCTCATTTCTCTTTCCAGTCTATCTGGACTCTGACGTCAGTGTCGTTCTCGATGCATGCAATCTGTGCAAAAAAAAAATCTTTTTTTTTTCCATCTTGACTTCCTTACTGAAGCTCTTCTCTTGACTAGGTAGTGTGACGAGGGTATGATGCCTACACAAGTCCTGCAGGATCAAGGCTTTACTGGTGGTAACTATACGACGACAGTGGGATTATACGCTATGTCGCGTGGCACTTGGGGGTGGCTACTGTAGGCAAATTTTTTTAATCAGATCGTATTGATCATTCTTGGAGAGGTTTAGACACGTCTTTTTACTGTTAATTCTTGAAAACAAGCTTTTGGCTATAATCTACTAACGTACGGTACCCCATCGACCACACCCACTTACAGGCGAAAGATTGATCAGTCAATTATTCTCACTATTTCGGAAATGCTTATCAAATGTGGTATGTTACGGTCATCTACCTCGGGCCTTGCTCCATGTGATAGGTAGGATACCCATTCTACTCGACCATGCGGGGCTTCTCCGCCCTAGGAAGGGTGAGCACTCTGGCACGAGGGAGGGGAGAGAAGCAACCCAAGTTAGTAAGCGATTGCAGGCAATCGTTGGTTCATCATAGTAATGATAATTAATAAGTAAGGAAATCATATGACACTAACACCTCATGAAATTGTTATTAACATGAGTTATTTAATATAGAAATGCTAATGTATATTGTCCTGTTACTTTGATGCCCCTGACCGTTGTACTTTAATTTTCCCGCTCAATTGATTTACTGACATCAAATTCCTATTACACTTACCAGGGCTCCTGACTTACAGATGTGTTCCTTGTAGCCCGACCTTCTTTCCCGCCAAAATATTGCATTGGGTTTCTGTCAAGCAAATTCAACTGGGGCAATCTCCAGTTAGTTTGTACTGCGAGCTCTCTATTTTTTCCTGTGAGTCTTTGATTGACGGCAAACCCAATACAATGTTTCAGTTACAAGGAAAACGTGTGTAAGCTATTTATTAATACAGTGTTAAATACAATCTAGATGAACTTAGTGAAACACGCGTACTTCATCTTCCATGCAGCGAATATTTTTCTGTTTTTCCTCTTTTTTTTCGTTTCTTTCTTTGTATTCTTGTATTTTTTCATTTTCTTTTGATCTTCTCTTTGTTCTTCATTTCCCAATTTCTTTTTCTGCTTCAGTTTTCCTTTGTTTTTTTCTTTTCTCTTTTCTTTACTTCATTCTTTCGTTCCTATCTGTTTTTCATTCCCACTTATATATCGACTTTTACACTTGAGTAATAAGGCCCCATCAGGGACGTTTTCAGGATATTCACTTTTGTAGGCCCGGTCAGCGGCAGAGCACTCTGCAACATGGACATTTTTAAAAACGATATATCTGATATTCGAGAGCATCAAAATTACTGTTAGGGTAAAAGAATTGTAGACTCTGATCTACCAATATGCTGGCTACATCCTTGTAGGTCAGTTTTTGGCATGATTATATCCATGAAAGTGGGGACTCATTTTATACAGCATTGGATATGGCGCATGCAAATTTAGTTATTATTATTTCCCTTTGAAAGAAACGGAACCAGAAAAAAAAAAACGATTGGCCAGTAAAACAGACAATAAACTATTACATACACTTAATCATTTTATTAATTGCTACTATTTTTGTGAAAAATGGACTTGATCATATCCACCATGTACATGTACGCGCGCAACTTAACCCGTGATGAGCCGCTGAACTGCCAAACAGATTTGTATTGATATAAAAGAAAGCCTCAAATGATAATAATCTACGTTCATAGAGAATTCAGTGCCTACTCAACGATATTGCTATGTATGTTTAGGATGATATAGTTATATGAACTACTCAACTCGGCCTGCTTGCCACTACCCTGGTCCCAGAGGCACTGACCTACACTCTCCCTTAACGGACTTTCCCTCACTTAACGGACTTTTTTTAAAGTTCGTTAAGGGAGAGTGTAGGTCAGTGCCTCTGGGACCAGGGTAGCTTGCCACAAGTAGCCCGAGTAAAATCGCCATCATTAGATTGGCTTTACCTTTGTTAGGTGTACATCTGTATTCCAGTAGGTTTTGTTGCAATTCGTGTAAGCTAGTATTATATAATTATGGTATTGTCAGTCCTCAGTGGTATTTGGGGATTTAACTTATGTTAAAATAAAGGTGGTTAAAATGGATAATCTAGTTTATTGTTGTGAGTGTCGGTGATGAAGAGACTGAACACGCGCCTACAAATTATCGTAACATATGTACGGGCTAAATCACAGGCGGCGGGAGCCCAACATTACACATTTCTATGCACAGGGAACCCAACTTTTGTGTGCGCGCGGTCTTCCACAGGAAACCCATAAAAAAAGACGCGCTTATACAAATATATTTGTATAGCAATGGTTGGGCTGCCTGTGGCTAAATAAGTTACTTCTGGCCAATTTACTGACCTTTGTTCCAACGTTTCTGATCTCGGGGATGAGAGTCGGGGATGAGAGTTGAGTAACGCCAATCTCCTCGTGTCTCTGGGCTCAGGGGGCTCACTAAACGGAAGTACACACGGTGTGAAGTCAACTGCGTTCTTCGGACCTCGGACCGCATCAGTAGATACTAGATGTATACATGGTACCTTGACTTTGATCAGTGGATATTTTAATATATCGGCAGGTGTGATAACCTTGGGACGACGTCCCCGCTTGATTTGTTGTGCGTAAGCGGGGCCATGGCTACCAAATTAGCATAAAATTCCCTCCTTTATCCCATGACATGTTTCAACGGATTTAAGCGTTGTTGCAAAATAAGAGTAGTTGAAAATAAAACTTTGCTTGGTAATAATTAGTAGTTTCATTGTGTCATTGGCTTTCATCGAACAAGGTCCAATAGTTTGTCGGTCACGAGCTTGCCAGTCAGCCTCAGCTCAAAAAACGACAGATACACGGAACGAACTGGTAGTCGACTGATAAGGTGAGATATATTAGAGTACAAACACTAAAAGCGTGAAATAGTACTAAATCTAAATAATACTAAATAGTACTAAATAGAGTGATGAAACAATAGAAAACAAAGGATTTCACGCTTTTATTGTTTGTACTCTAGTACGGCTCTTAGTACTATTATTTATAGTTAGTACTGTTTCACGCTTCTAACATCTTTCAGGTATACTAGTTCCATGCACATTCACGAAATAATATGTCCAAATGGCAACGAGTAGTTTAAAAAATCGATCGAACGGAGTAAATCCCATGATCCTTTGGGGTCACATCTGAGAACTGCGTCAGTTTTAACTTTCGTAGGGATTGCGTTTTTGAGAAAAACACAGTCCTTTTCACTAGCGACGCAAACATAAGCGCAAGAGGCTTTGTGTGAAAACTGGCCTGATGCAAGCATAAGCGCAAGTACAAGAATGACAAGAGATCACTTACAAGCGTAATTAAGGATTTTTTTTTTCATTTTCTTGTGATTGCGCTTACGCGCTGGGGTCATATAATGAGACTGGTACTCAGAGTATTTCTTGTCTTTCTCGAAACATCCACATTTATTATGTCAACAGTAAAACTAGTTATACACAGTTTATATCACGCTAACTTGATAAACGTTTTTTAACTGAGACCACGTAAAGCGATCAGTACGGCACTCTCGTCTTGCCTCTTTGATGTCTTCTTTTTAATTCATCTGAATATGAAATACCAGGGCCAATGCGTCGTAATTAAAACCCATGCTGATACATGTTGTTATAGAAGCTAATAAATATTTCTGGTGACCGGGTGGTGACCGTTGTGTCCTTATAACCGGAAGTAAAGTATGTTAGAACAACTCGCAAGCGCTAGTTCCCAGGCTCTATCGGCCGGCAATTCAAGGAAAACTTGATTTGGCGGGTGTGAGGACGTACGGGTGTGAGCACGTTGTTCAGTCTAATAACACTGTTCTTCTATCTTGTATTTCTTGCACAACAAAGGTAGGACAACCACTAGTATAATGCTCCAAAGACTACTCTGTCAATTGTGATTTTGCTGTGTCTTCTTTCGTTTTCGCCGTTGTGTTGTTTGTCCTTTTTGCGTTGGAAGTTGAGTTGCATTGTGATAGTGTGGCTTGTCTCTAACTACACCTGTATGTACATTGGACGTTTTTCTGTACTTCATTATTGCTTGCTGTTTGATTAAGATATGCTCAAGCTCCCTTTGCTATTGCGTCCTAGGTTGGCGAACTAAAAGCTTGTGCTGATTTGGCATTAGCTCGAGTGCCATGCAACGCCTAGCTCGGGAGTTCACCATCACATTGTTCATCAGTTTTGTTCGATACAACGATCGTTGTTGAAGCTTACAGTTACACAGTTCATTTTGTAGGTAGGTATTCAATGAAACTTTCTAATTTGCTATGTACGTGGAATTTGTTATGGCGATTCAGTGTAAATATTTTGCGCGACCTCAATAAACATAAGTCTTATAACTTAAGCTTATGCTACAATCTACAGGCACGGAAGTATTAAAGAAAATGGCAGACCATACAGACCATAGAGCAATCCCTAACTTTGCAGACTTGACGAGAGAGAGACTGGTGGAAGTCATGGAGCAACCAGGAAAAGAAGTGCTACGATTCCTTGAAGACAACTTTGACAGTGGTCTCAACACCATCATCAGAAAGTTGCACACTTCACAAAAGCAAGGGGTGATGGGTTTTGAAGAGGCTCTAACTCACCGTTGTGGTGTCTTTGGAGTTAACTCAGTCCCTCTGAGTCCTCCTAAAAGTTTCTTCGGCCTTCTTTTGAATGCAATGCGGGATTGGGTGCTGATGGTTCTTGCAATAGGGGCTCTATTGTCACTCATCCTGGGCATTGTCTTTCCTGAGAGGTGTGATGGAACTGATAAGATTGTGGTTGCATGGTATGAAGGTATTGGCATCCTTGTGATGGTCATAGTAATGGTATTCGTATCTGCACTAAGTGATTACTTAAAGGATTCAGACTTCCGCTACCAAGAAAAGCGAGTGCACTTGGAGCAGAAAGTCATTGTTGTACGGGATGGTGACATCAAGGAGATACTGCGTGAGAACTTAACAGTTGGTGAGCTTTGTATCGTTGAGAGTGGCTCTGTTGTTCCTGCTGATGGCATCATTGTCCAAAGTACTGATCTAGAAGTTAATGAATTAGCATTGGCAAGCAGTGGTCTTGTTGGTAAAGATGTGAATGGTGACCCACTGATATATTCAGGAACCCACGTCACCCGTGGGAATGCAAGATTTATCGTCCTTGCTGTCGGTGAGTCAACCAAGATACATCAGGCCACATTAAAAGCTAAGGTTGTCAAACGACCCAGCAACTTGGAAATAAATATAGACAATGAGCAGCAAAGCAAAGAAAATCTTACCCTACTGAGAAAACACAAGGAGGATAATTGTACGCTGCAAGGAAAGATTAACAAAGTTGCCATCGGCCTTGGCTACGTAGGAGTAGCCATCGCTCTAGTAACCATGCTCGTCATCATGATCAGATTCAGTGTCCATGCATACTCTCAGCAAGGCCTTGAATTTCATCCACGGCATATCAACGAGTATGTCAGGGCTTTCATCATGGGCATGGTCGTCCTTGTTGTGTCTATTCCAGAGAGCCTCCCACTTGCAGCCACTTTTGCATTTGCATTTTGCACCAAAATGATGTATGATAACCAGAGTTTGGTGAGGAACATGGAGATCATTGAGACTATGGGCAACATAACAAACATTTGTTGCAATAAAACTGGTGTCCTTACTGAGCACCGCATGCATGTGACTAAGCTCTACACAACAAATAAAGTATTGGAGGGAGATCCAAGGAGCTATAAGGAGAAGATACCCAGCAATCTGTTTGTGGAGCTTTGCAAGGGTATTTCTATTAATACAAGTTATACTTCAAGAATTATTGTAAGTTTTACTTTACAATTTATTAACATTTTACAACATTTTACATTTTACTTTTTTGTATTTTTTTCTCTCCAAATATTATTGTAATTTTTGTTATAATATGAATAATATGAAAAAAAATTATTCTTGTGTTCATATTACCACAGTCTCCTTTGCAGCTGTTTTTAGTCTCACTCTTAAAAATGGCTGTGAAGGAGATTAACATTACTACTAAGATGTGTCACTAAGGTACTACAATTCATCAACAACAATTTCTGGTTCGGAATAATTATTCCTTATCCATGGATAATAATTTTCTTTGTTTGTGTGTATTACAGTGATCAATATTGATTTGCGTACACTATAGTTTCATTTCCTTATTTGTTATTTTTTTCTTAATTTTATTTATATGTGTTTATTTATCAATAATTATTATTATTCAATTATAAAATATACGTATTCTGAACGAAACCAGCAGAATATGTAGTACATGTACTAGGCTACAGTGTTCTCAGTAGATTTATAGACAGCTGGCCCAAAGCAGGTGTGTAGTGACAATATTTCTGTACAAGTTAACACACAGAGGCAAATTGAAGGGCTCCCTGCAAGAACAACGTAAGTGATCTCTGATCAAAATCTAAATTCTCCTCAAGATTCTTTGAATTTCAAAGGAGATTTTGGGTTTTGATCACAAGTCACTTACTCCATTCTTGCAGGGACCCCTTCAATTTTAAAGCAGAACAGAAAGCTACTCTTGTCTTGACAGACAGAATAATTCTGCCAGTTGTCGCTTCCACTGAGAATCACTTTTTGTGCAAACACATTTTGGCTGTGATAAAATTATAGCACCTAAATTATTTAATGTAACTTAACAGCATTCATTGACAACTATTTAAAAATTGTACAGCCATCTACGAGTCCAGATAAACTACCAATTCAAGCTGGTAACATGACAGACTGCGCAGTGCTTCAATTCATTATTGACATCGGTGAGACCTACCAGCAATGGCGCGATGACAATCCTGAAGAAAGCTTCACTAAACTATATGAGTTCACACCTGCGAGGAAATCCATGACGACCGTTACTAGGCCTGAAAAAGGAGTATATAAAATCTACACCAAAGGTGCCGCAGAGATCATATTGCCAAGATGTGTATCGACATATTCTACTGATGGCCAGTTAAAGACTTTTGATAAGGAAGATGTGGAGAGGGTGCTGAGTGACGTGATTAACCCCATGCAAGAACAAGCATTGAGGATTGTATGCTTGGCAAGTAGAAGTGTCTCAGAGGAAGGTAATTCACTAACAATAGAGTCATTTGCGTACGAGTGGGAACATTACGGTACCATCCCATGCCATATTGAAAGACTTTGATTGGATGAGATACATCTGCATGCTTTTTGATTGGTCTAGAAAGGAAGCCACTTGAGTGTCATGGTACCGTAGGTTTCCCACTCATATGAAAACGACTTTATACTGTACTTGTCACAGCTTCAATACAGGAATATGGGCAATACTAATAATAAATACTGAAATGAAAGATTTAATTCTAGAAAATAAATGCAAGGAATTATTAATAATTGCTAATTAATTAAAATAAACTAAGACTATTGTAACTATTACTATTGTAAGACTTTTTTTTTTTAACTATTGTTATACATCTAAACAGATATTCCCCGTTTCTTTAGTTTTGGACTACTTTTGTCAGGACTTCGCTATATAATTGAGTTGGTTGGTTGGATTTTCATATCCTGACACTGAGACTATTCAGAGAGATGATTTAAAACCAATCATTTCATTAGCAGTAGACATACAGACTTGAGGTTTCTGAGGTGGCACCTTCCCTCAAGAATGTCAAGATGTTGTCCATGCTTTTCTTTGGATCAAATAATTTGAATCAATAATTTAGACTACAGTCGAGATTCAATACTAGCTTGCACAGCTGTAGTCTCCTTTGCTGACGTCCTTTGGGGTGGTCCTAAATTTGGGTTTTTAGGACCGCCCTCTAAGAACATCTGCAAAGGAGGCTAGTGCAGCTGTGATTTTGGATGACAGTGAGAAAAGGGAGAGTAAATCAGAAAGAGAGTGAAGAACAGAAAAGCCATGTTCCTCTTCCTCCCTCTGCTCTTTCTCTCCCCTCCCTTCTCCTTATCCCCCACTACTTGTCATCCTTTCCCACTAAGGGGCCGTCGACATATTCACCTTTCCCCGCTTAACGTCCACTGGACGTTTAGGGGGGGAGGGGATAAGGCGGGAAAAAATTTGGACGTTAGTGTGGGGCATTTAAAAAAAAAAGATTTTTTTTACTTCATGTTGAAAACAAAAAGAAAGCAAAGATAAAACGAACAAACTGGTGGTACGTTCTTACAAACTTCGGTGTTATATAAATAGATTCTGATATAAACTATCAAAAATCATGGACCACCTCTGTTTGCGGTGGCTTAGGTACGAGAATGCTTGGATTACCTGTGGTATCCCAGCGTTCATTGGGAATTAGTCGGACAAAATGGCAGAGACTGACCGAATATATTGTGCACAAGTAATAGCCAGAATTAGTCGTAGAGGCAAGATATAGAGCGGATACAAAATAAGTGTTATTAAGGAAAATGAAGTGAACTACATGGAATGGGCGCAGTTTTGAGGATTTTCCAGAGGCATAAAGAACCATGGACTGTTGTTTGCTACCGTTTGTTTTGAGTCATGTTGCCGAATGCAAAACCATTCCCACGCATTTTCAATACGAAAAACAGGAAATTCCAAGTGGACGTTAAGGAGGGAGGGGGGGAGGGGGTCTGACCTAAACGTCCAGTGGACGTTAAGCGGGGAAAGGTGAATATGTCGACGGCCCCTAAGTCACCCATGCAAACTACTGCACTACAACACAGACGGAACTCTAATTTTGACGTGAATGTGGTGAGAACAAAAAAGTATGCCACGAGACGAAGTCAAGTGACGTGACTGTTTTTTTATTTCTTTATTTTTTATATTTTTTATTTATTTTTATTTTTATTAATAACAAACTTTATTATACATTACAAATATTATTCTAGATTTACATCAAATATATTTTTTGTGACGTGACTGTTGTTCTCACCACATGTTGATGTCTCTCTGTGCAACTATAGTACAAGCGTACAGACACACAGCAAAACAGAATAAATCTAATAGTTTGAGAAAATTTGCAACGTCATTATTTTGCAACTACATCTGTGTGTCTGTACTCCAATAATACACGGCGCTCGACCAATCACAGCATGTGTACCATATTGATTACTATATCCAATAAAATCTTACATAGTGTCTTTGTTGTACATATTAGATGATGTAGACTTTGAAAAGGAAGACTCAGTGTTATCCAATCTTACATTGTTGGCCGTTGTTGGTATTGAAGACCCAGTCAGAGAAGAGGTACATGCTTGAATACAGTGTATAAGTACATGCTGTACATTTGGTTCACATTCCTAAATGTAAATAAATAAGCAATATTTAAACTCATCGCCAGTAGATGAGCATTGGGATTAGGTGCCGTAAGGTTGATGTGCTGGCGCTGCATGTCCAAACACATCAATGAGGTAACCATGGCAACCCTGTCACAGTCCATCACCTCCGAGCTCATGTCACACTGCATAAAACAGTGGAGTACTTACCTAACCAATACTTACCCTAAGCGAAGACCACGGACAGGGATGGGTGCTAGAAATGAATCTGCTACAATTCACAGTATGCACAAGCAAGCACTCTGACAGTGATCCACAAGAATCAACAAACACTCAGAATGCAATTGAAGGGCTCCCTGCAAGAACGGAGTAAGTGACTTGTGATCAAAACCCAAATTCTCCTTTGAAATTCAAAGAATCTCGAAGAGAATTTAGATTTTGATTAGAGATCACTTACGTTGTTCTTGCAGGGAACCCTTCAATTGCAGAACATACACATGGTCGCAGTCTCACATGAGAACTGTTGGCCAACATTGTCTTGAATTTAACCTTAACTGAATTTCATTTTGTCACATAAGACTTTGTACATTGTACAGTACATATGAAATGGTTGGACCCTCTGCATTGATTGTGTACCTATTATTAGACACATGGGTGTTAATGTAAGGAGGCGACCGAGCTGAGGTTCAACTTGCATGAAGTAATTTATTCAATGTGTTATTCCTAGGTGCCAGAAGCTATCAACAAGTGTACAATGGCTGGTATTAGAGTGTGTATGGTATCTGGTGATCACGTGAACACAGCAAGGGCTGTAGCCATTAAATGTGGTATCATCAGACCACAAGAAGATTACCTTATTTACAATGGACAAGACTTTAATAATTACATCAGAGATCCAAATGGCCAGGTAAAGGTTTACTCTGTTTGCTTCAATCACCTTAAAACAATTGCCACAGTTGCACACACTGAGATAGATGTAATGGGGGACTTGCACTAAGAGGTCACGTGACCCCGCCCCTTCAATCGAACAGCAGTGTCAAAATGAACTCCAGAAATGAAAAGAGCAACTCGATATGAGTACATATGCAAATTTTCTGTTACTTGATTTAAGAAGGTGACGTCACATGACCTCTTAGTCCCCTATTCGCTGAGGTAGTCTAGTCCACCATAATACTACATTGTAGCTTGGGGTTATAAATAATAACTGTGATGTTTGCTGCATGCCGTCAGCCAATGCCACACCTTCAGCTCTAGTTTGTCAATCACATACACCACTGTCACTCATGTTGAATAAGTAAAAATACGTATGATGATGCCATCATCATCAATATTATTATCATCATTATTTTAAACTTTTCGCCACCTTTATCGTCTTATTGTAAAGTGAAGATACATACAGGGCTTATGGTAGGATGCGGGGGGAAATCAAAATTATGCAGGATTTTTTGGGGAATTATGTGGGGAAAATCGCGAATTATGCGGAAAATTATGCCGGATGACGTCATTCATTTTTAGCAGAAATAAAATTGTTTAATCGTGTTTCACTTCAAACAAGCTTATATTGCTTCAAATTAGAGGCACTTTCTCTTGCATGCTTCATTCCTGTCCTTTTGAAACTGAATTGAAACTTGAAATGAATGAGTCCTTCATTATTAAGGGCTGTTTCCGACCAATCAGAGAGAGCCGTTCTCACAATAATTTGCATATTCTCAGTTTTCTTTCGTAACGCGATATTTACAAACGGCCGAAATAAACATCCGGTAGTTGAAAAAAATCTATGTACAAGAAAGTCTACATTAAACGTCAACTGAACCTAAGTATTCCGTACAAGATTGCACGTGGGTATTGATTTACTCGATCTCGAGCTGAAACATTTATCGCTTCGTGATGTTTCCGTTTAATTTCCTCTGTTACAACAAAATTATCCATGTTTTTAAACCATAATTGAACTCGCAAAATGCTGTGGAGAAACTCGATTTCAAAAGAATTCACGTTTTCCCACAGAAAATTTATGTAAACACAGACACGTTCTATCGAAATTTAGACAACAAGCCCCTGCGGTTTTCAACATAGAACGCCTAAGTTGTCATTCCCGTTGTGAATTGTCCAATAATAATAATAATAATGTTCGACGATTTGGGAAGGAAATCTACTGAGAAGAATCTTTGAGAAATAGTGAAAATAGATACCTGTTTTATGATTTTCTACAAATTTCTCCAAATTATGCGGGATTATACGGGAATTGCCGGATTATACGGATTATGCGGAGCAAGCCAAATTATGTGGTTCCGCATCCGCGCATCCTACCATAAGCCCTGTACATGAAACTTTCTTCAGGCTTGCATGATGTTCTACTTTATGGTAAAGTTCCGACAGAAATGGAAAAGCATGTTGTAATTTGTTTGTTTGTAAGATGTTTGAATCAGACATTTCAATAAATATGACACAAGCTGATGAAAATAGAAGTTCAGTTGATTCAACATCGTACGTGTATTTCTAGACATATGCAATTTCTTTCGGAAACACAAATTAACGGCTGTATGTAAATGTAAAAGTCAGTCACGCCTGTAATGAGGGGAAAAGTTGAGTGTAGTCTACACTAGGACCCCACACAGACTCCACACAGAAGTTCCCTACACACAAAAAATGTTAACATACTTCTAAGCAGTACTGTATTACTGGACAATATTTCCACCAATATTGCTTCACCAGATCAATAATGACAGGTTTAACACCATGTGGCCAAAGCTCCGTGTCCTGGCCAGGTCTTCAGCTAGAGATAAGTATACTCTTGTTAAAGGAATCATGGAGAGCCACCTGCAGCCACAGGGAGAGATTGTAGCTGTTACAGGATCAGGTATCCATGATGGACCAGTCCTGAGGAAAGCAGATGTTGGCTTTACTATGGTAAGCGTGACTAACATTTTAGATTGCTATGCTTTGTGGTTCAAAACAGCACATTTTAAACTGAGCCATGGCTTAGCTAAGCCTAGGGGTTTGAGGTCATCTAACTTAAGGTGTGGCTTAGCTAAGCCTAGGGGTTTGAGGTCATGTAACTTAAGCTGTGGCTTAGCTAAGCCTAGGGGATTGACGTTGTCAAACTAAAGGTGTGGCTTAGCTAAGCCTAGGGGTTTGACATTGTCTAACTTAAGCTGTGGCTTAGCTAAGCCTAGGGGTTTGAGGTCATCTAACTTAAGGTGTGGCTTAGCTAAGCCTAGGGGTTTGAGGTCATCTAACTTAAGGTGTGGCTTAGCTAAGCCTAGGGGTTTGAGATCGTCTAACTTAAGGTGTGGCTTAGCTAAGCGTAGGGGTTTGAGGTCATCTAACTTAAGGTGTGGCTTAGCTAAGCCTAGGGGTTTGAGGTCATCTAACTTAAGGTGTGGCTTAGCTAAGCCTAGGGGTTTGGCATTGTCTAACTTAACCTGTGGCTTGGCTAAGCCTAGGGGTTTCGCGGTCTTTTAACTTAAGCTGTGTCTTACATGTAGCTAAGCCTAGGGGTTTGAGGTCTTTTAACTTAAGCTGTGTCTTACATGTAGCTAAGCCTAGGGATTTGAGGTCTTTTAACTTAAGCTGTGTCTTACATGTAGCTAAGCGTAGGGGTTTGAGGTCTTTTAACTTAAGCTGTGTCTTACATGTAGCCAAGCGTAGGGGTTCGAGGTCTTTTAACTTAAGCTGTGTCTTACATGTAGCCAAGCGTAGGGGTTTCGCGGTCTTTTAACTTAAGCTGTGTCTTACATGTACATGTAGCTAAGCCTGCGGGTTTGAGGTCTTTTAACTTAAGCTGTGTCTTACATGTAGCTAAGCCTAGGGGTTTGAGGTCTTTTAACTTAAGCTGTGTCTTACATGTAGCTAAGCGTAGGGGTTTGAGGTCATTTAACTTAAGCTGTGTCTTACATGTAGCCAAGCGTAGGGGTTTGAGGTCTTTTAACTTAAGCTGTGTCTTACATGTAGCTAAGCCTAGGGGTTTGAGGTCTTTTAACTTAAGCTGTGTCTTACATGTAGCTAAGCGTAGGGGTTTGAGGTCATTTAACTTAAGCTGTGTCTTACATGTAGCCAAGCGTAGGGGTTTGAGGTCTTTTAACTTAAGCTGTGTCTTACATGTAGCCAAGCGTAGGGGTTTGAGGTCTTTTAACTTAAGCTGTGTCTTACATGTAGCTAAGCCTAGGGGTTTGAGGTCTTTTAACTTAAGCTGTGTCTTACATGTAGCTAAGCCTAGGGGTTTGAGGTCTTTTAACTTAAGCTGTGTCTTACATGTAGCCAAGCGTAGGGGTTTGAGGTCTTTTAACTTAAGCTGTGTCTTACACGTAGCCAAGCCTAGGGGTTTGAGGTCTTTTAACAATAAGCTGTGTCTTACATGTAGCCAAGCGTAGGGGTTTGAGGTCATTTAACTTAAGCTGTGTCCATGTAGCCAAGCGTAGGGGTTTGAGGTCTTTTAACTTAAGCTGTGTCTTACATGTAGCCAAGCGTAGGGGTTTGAGGTCTTTTAACTTAAGCTGTGTCTTACATGTAGCCAAGCGTAGGGGTTTGAGGTCTTTTAACTTAAGCTGTGTCTTACATGTAGCTAAGCGTAGGGGTTTGAGGTCTTTTAACTTAAGCTGTGTCTTACATGTAGCCAAGCCTAGGGGTTTGAGGTCTTTTAACAATAAGCTGTGTCTTACATGTAGCCAAGCGTAGGGGTTTGAGGTCTTTTAACTTAAGCTGTGTCTTACATGTAGCCAAGCCTAGGGGTTTAAGGTCTTTTAACTTAAGCTGTGTCTTACATGTAGCCAAGCGTAGGGGTTTGAGGTCTTTTAACTTAAGGTGTGGCTTACATGTAGCCAAGCGTAGGGGTTTGAGGTCTTTTAACTTAAGCTGTGTCTTACACGTAGCCAAGCCTAGGGGTTTGAGGTCTTTTAACAATAAGCTGTGTCTTACATGTAGCCAAGCGTAGGGGTTTGAGGTCATTTAACTTAAGCTGTGTCTTACATGTAGCCAAGCGTAGGGGTTTGAGGTCTTTTAACTTAAGCTGTGTCTTACATGTAGCCAAGCGTAGGGGTTTGAGGTCTTTTAACTTAAGCTGTGTCTTACATGTAGCCAAGCGTAGGGGTTTGAGGTCTTTTAACTTAAGCTGTGTCTTACATGTAGCTAAGCGTAGGGGTTTGAGGTCTTTTAACTTAAGCTGTGTCTTACATGTAGCCAAGCCTAGGGGTTTGAGGTCTTTTAACAATAAGCTGTGTCTTACATGTAGCCAAGCGTAGGGGTTTGAGGTCTTTTAACTTAAGCTGTGTCTTACATGTAGCCAAGCCTAGGGGTTTGAGGTCTTTTAACTTAAGCTGTGTCTTACATGTAGCCAAGCGTAGGGGTTTGAGGTCTTTTAACTTAAGCTGTGTCTTACATGTAGCCAAGCGTAGGGGTTTGAGGTCTTTTAACTTAAGCTGTGTCTTACATGTAGCTAAGCGTAGGGGTTTGAGGTCTTTTAACTTAAGCTGTGTCTTACATGTAGCCAAGCCTAGGGGTTTGAGGTCTTTTAACAATAAGCTGTGTCTTACATGTAGCCAAGCGTAGGGGTTTGAGGTCTTTTAACTTAAGCTGTGTCTTACATGTAGCCAAGCCTAGGGGTTTGAGGTCTTTTAACTTAAGCTGTGTCTTACATGTAGCCAAGCGTAGGGGTTTGAGGTCTTTTAACTTAAGGTGTGGCTTACATGTAGCCAAGCGTAGGGGTTTGAGGTCTTTTAACTTAAGCTGTGTCTTACATGTAGCCAAGCCTAGGGGTTTGAGCTCATATAACATAAGCTGCAGCTTGGGTAGTTTTGACCCATTTTAAAATTTACAAGTTCTTTGTGACTTCCCTATACTGTATGTTGGGTATTTATGACAATATTATTAATTGTTAACATCAATAATTGAATTAACAATGCTTGTCTACTAACATAACCTCAGAACTACCCCTTGCCCTTTATTTTGCAATTCCTGACCATTGTCCCTGCCATCAGTCAGCAACAACCCTGCCTGGTCTATTAGGTTTAACCCCTTTATGTATTTGTTGTAGGGTGTGGCTGGTTCAGATGTCGCCAAAGAGAATGCAGATGTCATCCTTCTAAATGACAACTTTGGCAGTATTGTCTGGGCTGTCAAGTGGGGCAGAAATGTCTTTAACACTGTCATTAAGTTCCTACAGTTCCAGTTTATTATAACTTGGTCTGCCTTCATTGTAATTGTGGTTGGGGCTTGTATCTTTGGGGTAAGACTTTGCATTTATTTTGACAGCTCTTTGAAATGTATAGTAAAGCCCTGGTTTTCACTAGTGGAAAAGTTGTCAAGGCCGAAATTTGCTCATGTAAAATGACAACAAGAAAAATGTGGCAAGGTATATTAATGAGTTTAGTTCCCAGTCTTTACAGACGCCATATGTTTGTGCTCGACAGGAGACTGGAGTCAATTTTTTTGTTGCTCCGCTGATTGAAAGGCAATTTGGGCACAACAGAAACTCACCAAGGAAAACTTGTTTATCGTCTACACAAACAAGGAAACCTTGTCAATTGAAAATTGTCAAAAAAAACTTGTTGACGACCGTCTACACGATCAATGAAACTTGTCACTGTGCAGTTTGAAAACACCACAAATTGTACTGAACTGCTTCCCACTCAGATGACTGTCTTACAGAATCATTTGACAAGTGATTATTAATTGTAATGATTTATTTTCTACTTCACAGAGGAGTCCATTAGTAGCCACACAGATGTTATGGATCAATCTAATCATGGACTCCTTGGCATCCTTCACCCTCACAAGAGATGTTCCATCTGACGACATCCTAAAACACAAACCATATGGCCGACACAAACCAATACTTGGTCGCTCACTGATTCGCAATGTCGTCGGCCATGTTCTATTCCAAGTAATTATTTCGTTCTTCCTGATTTTCCACGGGGACGACATGTTGGACATCGAAGATGGCTTTCAGGCAGAAACTTTCTGTAAACCTTCACAGCATTCGTCGTTAGTGTTTACGTCATTTGTGTTTATGCAGCTGTTTAATCAGATTAACTGCAGGGACGTGATTGGAAGAAACGTCTTTCAAGGGATCCACCGAAACTTTACTTTTATAATGATTTGGATCTTAGAAGTTGTTGTGCAGGTACAGTATACAACCAGACTCTTTGTCTGAATGTTATTTTATTTATTAGAATATGTCCAGCACACATGTAGAGTGTTTTACTGCCAATATATAAAAGAAATGAACAGGAGAAGGAGAAAAGTGAATGGTTGAAATAAACAATGGATTGATGGATTGATCAATAATTAAAGATGGAAGGAAGAAAGGAAAGAAGGATGGGAGGGTAAATGGATTATATTGTTTTATAAATGAAGGGGTCCATGCAAGAACAACATATATGTATATGTGAGCGATCTCTGATCAAACACTAAATTCTCTTTGAGGCTCTTTGAATTCCACGGGAGAATTTGGATTTTGATCACAAGTCACATTCACGGTCCCTTCAAATAAATTCAATTCCTTGACACAAACATTGATTTTCTGTCACTTCAGATTCTGACAGTTGAAGTGTTTACAAGAGCCTTCCATACATCTGGGATGGAGCTTGAGATGTGGTTGTGGTGCCTGTTCTTTGGTTTCTCTGAGCTCATATGGGCACAGGTTATCTTTTCTATCCCCAAAACCTGGCTGCCAATGTCTATCAGATGTGGTGCCACAGGTACTCCAAAGGGACGGCGTATCACCTTGATGAGAAACACCTCCAGAGTCTCACAAAAGGTAATCCTACTGGTGAAAATGTCAAGGCCATTCTCCAGTCAAAAGACCCTTGGCATTTGGCTACCCTGGTGCCAGAGCCACTGACATACGCTCTCTCCACTGTATTTTAGAGCCACGAAGCTACATTCAAGCTCACTGCTTCAGATCAAAATATAGTAGAGAGAGTGCAGTGCATGTCGGTGGCTCTGGGACCAGGGTAGCATTTGGCCACTGCTTAACTCCCTTAGTTGTAACTCCCTTAGTTGTCAACATAGAGTGCAAACACTAAAACCATGAAACAGTACTAACTTTAAATACATGTAGCACTAAATAGTGTGGCGTCTGTTTTCTATTGATTCATTGGTGCTATTTAGCACTAATGAGTTAATGTTGTTTCATGGTTTTAGTATATTTGCACTCTAGCTAGCTACAGTAACTTGTAAGACTTATTAGATGGGATGCAAGTCAGTCTGTACATGTACAATGCAGGTTTTTCCCTCAGGCAGTTACCATGTACATGTAGATTAATCATGTACCCATTTATACATGTGGGTGGAGTGAGGCAATTTTTCAGTTATGTTTTGTTTTTGTCTTTTTAACTCAAGCATTCGCAATCGTACGAACACCTACCTACTGAGCCATACTATAGCTACCCACTACAACCTGTGACCACCCCATCTGGAGAACTACCAAACTCACCTGAAGAAGAGATGTGGAGAGGACCGTCCACAGACAAACTGGCCGTGATTGATAAGCAGCTCTGAAGCTGATGGAGTACAGGAAAGTAGAGTCTGGACGGTCAGTTAGTTAGAACATGTTAATCACAAGAAAATGCATGCTTTTCACTTCATCAAGGTAATGTGTTAGAGAGGTATGTACTAGTGTAGCTAGAACATTTAGAGCAGCGCTGTTGCCTGGCTATATGTACAGTTGCCTGATCGTAGTGCTTCAACTCACATTTATACACCTATTTCAAAAAACGTTGGCATCTGAAATCTGAATCTGAAATCTGAGACCAAGAGGGTTGTAATGCACAAGAACTTTATTATTATTGTGGGTATAAGTTGTGAGATCTATCTTGTAATTACTGGAATATGCCACAACCTTTAGGCAAAGACCTGCATTGGTGAATAGTGTGGCTACGAGTGTTTTTAGGTCACAGATTCAGATTTCAGATGCCAACGTTTTTTGAAATAGGTGTATACGTTTTCGAAAACATCTGTGGAATGTTCATGGAGGTCAATAAATGTGCGGCACTGTTTTATGAATCCCACTATAGTACGCTCTGTAGGGCCGTACATAACCCAAAATCCAAGGGGGGTGCAGTACGTATATAACAGCAATAAATAAATAAAAATAGTACAGTTCTCAGTACTTTTTGGTATCTTTTTCGCCCTGCTAGGGGGGCAACTGCCCCTGTGCTGTGTATGGCCCTGCTCTGTTGCTACTCCACATATCAGACCCTCATCAAAATGTGAACACTGATTTGAGTTTAACATGGAATTCGTGCTACACGTAAATGTCAGAGTGAATTATAACAAAATACTAAATTAATGCAAATCCAAAGAAAATTGAGCACATGACTAGAACTTATTATTCTGTTATTCTCAGTGCCAAATTTCCAGATTTCTGGCAAAATGTACCAGATATTTTCACAAGCCTAGCTCTCTTAC
Source organism: Actinostola sp. cb2023 (assembly GCA_033675265.1). NCBI lineage: Eukaryota > Metazoa > Cnidaria > Anthozoa > Actiniaria > Actinostolidae > Actinostola > Actinostola sp. cb2023. The sequence continues at coordinate 46,254 of JAUJYZ010001112.1, read as the reverse complement.
TTGTTGCCATGGTACACCCAACAAACAGACATCCCTTTGTTGTTACCATAGTAACTATACCATAATTCTGATTAGCAGACATTTAGAGTGGATATAATAATATTTAGAGTTTGATATATCAGCTTTAAAGGCATTGAAAATACTACCTTTTTGAAAGATTACAATAATGAAGAACTATTAATATCATAGTATTTAAGCATAGTTGAATGTATTTTGCTATTAAAAACACTTGTGTTTCAAGTAAAAAGAGTAATAATGAATCCCAAGCAAGACTTGTAGAACTTTCAAATATGTTATTATCGCTTTGAGCTATATGTTTATAGATGTATTGTGTTGCAGTGTTCAAAATTCTATGTAGAATAAGATTATGCTGAACTACATAAGCTACCGTATTGTAGTTGTGTGACTATTAAAATAAATTAAATGGTTTATAAACTGATCGAAACTGTAATGTCATTCAGTTGTATTGATTTTTTCAGATTTTTTGCAATTTTTGTTTTATTACCCTGTCACTTTACTGTTGATCAGTCACTTTGTGAACTTGTTTTGACAAATTTCACCTCCACAAACTCCCTTCTACATCTACAAGTTTAATTCACAAAGGTTTCCCATAACGGTCAGCTGTGGTGCACACAGCATAAACAAAGTACAAAATAATATCCAGCAATGCCTTGTTTAATTATTTTTCCCATTGCTTGGTTTGATTCAGAAACAAACGTGAGCCTTCAAATGCTTGCAAATTAACACTGTTCTGTTTGTTGTATCATTCAAGAACTAGTAGGTCCGCGCTTATTAAATGTTCCAGAAGCTACTAGAAGTTTCTTTGGAATGCGGAACATTCTTGTTGTCATACCTGTCGAACGGCTATTGGCTGTTTGATCGAATGGAACCCCAGGAATGTGGAACGGGGAATCCCCGTTTTAACATATTTGTAATATAGCGTCAAACCGGTTGAATATTAGTTATCACATCAGAAGACAGAAGTGCTTCTTTGTGACGACGTACATAAAAACATACAGAATCACTGCCATCCAGACCATTTCTCCACGAGCGAACAGAAATGTCGAATGAAAAACAACGAAACGACAAAGAAAAGGCCCGAGAAAAGGTACACAAATCCCGGGGACATTCACTGATTCAGCATGTTTATATGGAATTGCACAATATTAATATACTTAACGCCTCTTCATTATACTTTTATCTAACCAATATCTGTTACTAATTGTTGTAGGTGTTGAAGTAATAGCATAATTCATGTGTTTATTACAGCCAAACGATGTTGATTACCCTGACAAAGCTCTTCCCAAAAGGGCTAACAGCTATCCGAGCGCCATTTTGGTATTTCTGATGATCTCGAGTTTACTGGTAAGTGTCGATTTAAACCATCATATCATATCAGTAAGGAGTTTCAATAGCCTAAAGAGGAAATATATAAGCTTACTGGATCGTTTTGCCGATTTGAAATGATTTGGTAACATTGGAGAAATTTTAATTTAAAACGTCGATCAGTCGTTCGAGAACGACTAATACTAGCTGTACAACACGCACACAAAAATCCCCCGGCCTTTGAAAGTAATTATTGTGCAACTCCACCAATATTTTGTAACTCTGTGTTCTTTGACCTGAAGTAGGTTCGATTTTTGTTTTTGAGAAAAAGATTTAGAATAGTTACAATTTGTTCGATGGAATCCGACTTCGATGAGAAGCCATTGTAATGCTGCGTGATTATGTACACGGCACAGCTAGAATTCCTACGGCCCAATAGAATTCACAAAACCTCGGTTTTCTTTTGATTCATTTCTTCCTAACTTCATTTGGATTCTTACTTTTTGGATCAATGAAGTAAGATCGATGAATAAGATCGATGAATAAGATCGAATCGAAAAGACGATCGTCCCAATGTCAGATAAAATATTCTAGAATAATTATTGTCAATCGTCTAACGATAAAGTTTTTGACGTCTTATCACAGGTAGCCCAAGCTCTTGTTGAGAGAGAATTTGTGAAATTTAAATCGTAAAATTTTCGAAATAAATGGCAATATTTGTCTTCGTTTACCTGTGTGTTCGTGTTTTATTGTATATTTCAGTGTTTTCTGGTGATTTGGTGGTGTTTTTAGGCGGTTTTAAGGTGGTTCCCGCATAATGAATGACCGGTTTGCCGTATTTTTTAACTCGCTCGCTCCGCGTCAATATTGCTTGGATTTTATTGTGCTTAACACAAATACTAATTCAACTATTCTGCCTTTCGACGGTGTATTCAAAATTATTATTGTAAGCCGCGTTTGTGAATGCCAGCTGATATTCAAACGACACTATTTTCACTAAAACTGCTGCCAAGCGTTATTCCCTCGTACGATTTTTTTTAAACTTCGTGAACAGCCTTTTGAGGTCCCTAGTAATGTTCTGACGAAGTAAGAAGGAAATTGATCGAGCCGAAATCACCAATTCATATTTTTGTTGTCAAAATTTGGACCTGTCGGTTGTTACGTGATTTCGGCTCGAACAATTTTTTTCTTATCTCGTCAGAACATTACTAGGGACCTTAAAAGGCCGTTCGCGAAGTTTAAAAAGAATTGTACAAGGGAATAACGCTTGGCAGCAGTTTTAGTGAAAATAGTGTCGTTTGAATATCAGCTGGCATTCACAAACGCGGCTTACAATAATAATTTTGAATACACCGTCGAAAGGCAGAATAGTTGAATTAGTATTTGTGTTAAGCACAATAAAATCCAAGCAATATTGACGCGGAGCGAGCGAGTTAAAAAATACGGCAAACCGGTCATTCATTATGCGGGAACCACCTTAAAACCGCCTAAAAACACCACCAAATCACCAGAAAACACTGAAATATACAATAAAACACGAACACACAGGTAAACGAAGACAAATATTGCCATTTATTTCGAAAATTTTACGATTTAAATTTCACAAATTCTCTCTCAACAAGAGTTTGGGCTACCTGTGGTCTTATCATATACTGACGTAGCAGAGGAACTGTCGAAACATGTCTATTACAAACCTTAAGAGGGAGTGCCCATAAATTTCGACTATAGAATGCAAAATGCGAAAATTTGAAATCCTTCAAATTTAGTCAGAATGTAGGCCTAGGTGAACTCGTTATGCTGTGCAAGTTTTATTTCAATCGGGTAATTATTGTAGGAGAACGGCGCCGATTTTCGAGATCACTTCCAGTTTTGAGAGACGATTTCACGGCACTCGTAAAACCAACAATAACAAATAATTTCTTAAATTTCGCTGAACAAATGATATCATTTCGGGAAATGGAGATAATAGGGCCATTTATACGAGAGAAATAAGACGCGGCTTATCTTAGACGCGACTTAAATAAGATGCGAACCTCTTCGTATAAACAGCACTTTTAGACCTAAGACGCGGACAAAATAAGAACAGCTCAGAACGCTGTTCTCCGATAAGTCGCGTCTTAGACTAAAAGTGCTGTTTATACGAAGAGGTTCGCGTCTTATCTAAGTCGCGTCTAAGATAAGCCGCGTCTTATTTCTCTCGTATAAATGGCCCTAATGTCTAACATTTTGTCGTGTTTATCGAAGATCTTTAATAAAAAATAAATATTTTATCGATGTTTAAATTATTTTTACATTTTTAACGTTTTTCCAAAGGCTGTATTGACAGGCTAATATCTCCAATTGCTACATCGATCCAAATGAAGAAAGTATTCCTCAGCCAAAGAACACTATTTCGTCTTGTAATATGTGGAATAAATTTTTGGGGCCATTCAAAAATTGAAATTCTAGAAGACGAAATGCAACCCTCGTTTATGCGAAAAAATCACGACTTTTGAGGTCACTCTTGAGGAAAAGACAATTATTTATTCAGTTAAACGGTTCAAAATCTTGGAAATAAATTCGATCAGACCAAAACGAATACTTGTATTGACATTTGAAAAGCGTATCAAAGCATTGTGAGAAAAGATGAAACGTTTAGAAAAAAATATCACATGTTCCTGGAGGATCGAAAGCTTCGTTGACGGTTGAGTTCGAATATCGACTGATTCACTTGACCTTGTTTGGATCCGATATATTCCGAATATAATGTATCAATGGTGTACCTTGATGTACTTGTATTCTAGGAGAATTAAGCCATAAAATATAGAGTTGTGAAACGATAGGTACAAGTATTAAAACTGACAACACGACAAGATTGCGTGACAAACACCACAGGAAGCCCGTCATAGCCGGAAACTGAAATACAGTAGAAACCAGCTAACGTACCCAACTCGAACAGTTTTCTATTTCCCTTAGGAGTTCAAGTTAGTGGGGTTACTACTCTAGCCCCTAAACAACAACAACTGTTTATTTGTACTTTGATGTTTTTGCAATGAGAAATATATGTGGGCTGCCGCGTGGCGTGCTTGGTCTACGTCAGCATACTATCAGGTTTAAAAAGTTCGAGAAAACTAACCAGGACTGATCGGAAATCAGATCAGGCTTAGATGTATCGTTGTCTTCTTTCTATTCTTACCTGCTCTTGCAAGGGTGGATACTGGAGATGGGTCTAGGGGGTCAGGACCCCCTCATTCGTTCCTTTTTTGTCATGCGGCACATGCGTAAGGCCAACACAAGATAGATTATTTCTACAGTCAATCAAACCAAATACAGACGGTTCAATTCATCGATATCATGCCAATGCATGATCTACTCTGCCAGTACATTAACAATTACTGATGGGAAGTAAATTGTCGGAGTGTGTTTCGATCTTCCATCTGTCTGTCATGCCGGTCGATCAGACAGATGGAAGATCGAAACACACTCCGATAATTTACTTCCCATCAGTAATTGTTAATGTACTGGCAGAGTAGATCATGCATTGGCATGATATCGATGAATTGAACCATCTGTATTTGGGTTGATTGACTGTAGAAATAATCTATCTTGTGTTGGCCTTACTAATATTTATGCATCACTTAAAAGTGATACTGTCTTGAAGACGGAGGGACAGCTTCTTCTGGCAAAACAAGGGCGGATACAGGCAGTTTTGAAAGGGAACGTCATAATATTTAACACATTTTTGTAAACTGATGAATTTTTGGGAGTTGAGTTATACTAATTATTGTCATTAAGTCGCTTCCCCAAACTGATTTAAGCTCGTCCGCAAGTTTTTGTACAGTACCGGTCAGAATGAATAAAGCGCACAATGCACATGCACGAAACGCAAAAAATGCAACTCAAACACAGTAATGCGTTTTTATATACGCACTTGCAAACACATATTTATTAAACGTGTATTGTAATTGTTACTCAATTTTTCTTTCGTATTAACTTTTGTAAAGTAAAACAGCAGAACATGGCTAAAACCTGAAAACCATGTTATCGGACCCGCATATAAAGCATGCCATTTGGCATTTACATGTTTGAACTCTGAACACCCGGCAAGATGCCGTTTTATGTTTCGTCGACAGTCGCAAATAGTTTCGACCTGGATTTTGTCTGGGTTATCTTTTCTTTGATCACACGTTCTACCAACAATTAAAAGCAGCAAAGCCAAGCCACACAGACCGATTTCTTCAATTTCAGAGTACTATATACTTAATATACGTCAACTGTTAAATGGTGAGAAAATCGTAATTTAAAAACCGCCGGCTGATTGACAGTATAAAAAGGGAATGACAAAAGATAATTTGCAAACGATGCTAAAACAATTTACTAATTATACTAAAGTTATCATCCTTGTAACTCAGGTTTGTGGAAGAGACAACTGAACAAATTCGTAACCCTCTGCAAACCCAACTGCGTTTTTTTTGGGGGGGGAGGCACTATATAGATGAGAATACGATTTGCTCCACGTTTTACATCGTGTAACTGTTAATACATGAATACTTGGTTATCAAAAATAACAAAAAATACATAACAAACTGATTAGGTATTTCAGTTTCCGGCTATGACGGGCTTCCTGTGGTGTTTGTCACACAATCTTGTCATGTTGTCAGTTTACTTGTAGTCTTTTATGGCTTAATTCTCCAAGAATACAAGTACATTAAGGTACATTGATACATTATATTGAATATATTGACTCCAAACAAGGTCAAGTGAATCATTTGATATTCGAACTCAACCGTCAATGAAGCTTTCGACCCTCCAGGAATGTGTGATATTTTTTCTAAAACGTTTCGTCTTTTCTCAATACAAGTATTCGCTTTGGTCTGATCGAATTTATTTCCAAGATTTTGAACCGTGTAACTGAATAAATAATTGTCTTTTCCTCAAGAGTGACCTCAAAAGTCGTGATTTTTTCGCATAAACATTTCGTCTTCTAGAATTTCAATTTTTGAGTGGCCCAAAAAATTTATTCCACATATTACAAGACGAAATAGTGTTCTTTGGCTGAGGAATACTTTCTTCATTTGGATCGATGTAGCAATCGGAGATATTAGCCTGTCAATGCAGCCTTTGGAAAAACGTTAAAAATGTAAAAATAATTTAAACATCGATAAAATATTTATTTTTTATTAAAGATCTTCGATAAACACACAAAATGTTAGACATTATCTCCATTTCCCGAAATGATATCATTTGTATAGCGAAATTTAAGAAATTATTTGTTATTGTTGGTTTTACGAGTGCCGTGAAATCGTCTCTCAAAACCGGAAGTGATCTCGAAAATCGAATATCGGCACCATTCTCCTACAATAATTACCCGATTGAAATAAAACTTGCACAGCATAACGAGTTCACCTAGGCCTACATTCTGACTAAATTTGAAGGATTTTGCATTTTCACATTTTGCATTCTATAGTCGAAATTTATAGGCACTCCCTCTTAAAAGTGTGTTATTTTTCCGAATTATTTTTAATCAGTTGTAATATTTATAGAAATGAAAACTGATGGAGAATATACAGTTGTAATATTGTTTTTCTAAAATCTTTTTCTTCATAACTTTTCTGTTTTGTTTTTACTGAATCAAGAAACTTAGTGTGTGGGAGTGGCATGGGATGGGAACTATTATAATTGAATGATTATTATTATTGTAGTTTAGGTGTAGTTTTAGTGTGTAGTGTGGGAGTGGCATGGGATGGGAACTATCATAATTGAATGATTATTATTATTGTAGTTTAGGTGTAGTGTGTAGTGTGGGAGTGGCATGGGATGGGAACTATCATAATTGAATGATTATTATTATTGTAGTTTAGGTGTAGTTTTAGTGTGTAATGTGGGAGTGGCATGGGATGGGAACTATCATAATTGAATGATTATTATTATTGTAGTTTAGGTGTAGTTTTAGTGTGTAGTGTGGGAGTGGCATGGGATGGGAACTATCATAATTGAATGATTATTATTATTGTAGTTTAGGTGTAGTTTTAGTGTGTAATGTGGGAGTGGCATGGGATGGGAACTATCATAATTGAATGATTATTATTATTGTAGTTTAGGTGTAGTTTTAGTGTGTAGTGTGGGAGTGGCATGGGATGGGAACTATCATAATTGAATGATTATTATTATTGTAGTTTAGGTGTAGTTTTAGTGTGTAATGTGGGAGTGGCATGGGATGGGAACTATTATAATTGAATGATTATTATTATTGTAGTTTAGGTGTAGTTTTAGTGTGTAGTGTGGGAGTGGCATGGGATGGGAACTATCATAATTGAATGATTATTATTATTGTAGTTTAGGTGTAGTTTTAGTGTGTAATGTGGGAGTGGCATGGGATGGGAACTATTATAATTGAATGATTATTATTATTGTAGTTTAGGTGTAGTTTTAGTGTGTAATGTGGGAGTGGCATGGGATGGGAACTATTATAATTGAATGATTATTATTATTGTAGTTTAGGTGTAGTTTTAGTGTGTAGTGTGGGAGTGGCATGGGATGGGAACTATCATAATTGAATGATTATTATTATTGTAGTTTAGGTGTAGTTTTAGTGTGTAGTGTGGGAGTGGCATGGGATGGGAACTATCATAATTGAATGATTATTATTATTGTAGTTTAGGTGTAGTTTTAGTGTGTAATGTGGGAGTGGCATGGGATGGGAACTATTATAATTGAATGATTATTATTATTGTAGTTTAGGTGTAGTTTTAGTGTGTAGTGTGGGAGTGGCATGGGATGGGAACTATCATAATTGAATGATTATTATTATTGTAGTTTAGGTGTAGTTTTAGTGTGTAATGTGGGAGTGGCATGGGATGGGAACTATTATAATTGAATGATTATTATTATTGTAGTTTAGGTGTAGTTTTAGTGTGTAGTGTGGGAGTGGCATGGGATGGGAACTATTATAATTGAATGATTATTATTATTGTAGTTTAGGTGTAGTTTTAGTGTTGTAGGTGTGGGAGTGGCATGGGATGGGAACTATTATAATTGAATGATTATTATAATTGTAGTTTAGGTGTAGTTTTAGTGTGTAGTGTGGGAGTGGCATGGGATGGGAACTATTATAATTGAATGATTATTATTATTGTAGTTTAGGTGTAGTTTTAGTGTGTAGTGTGGGAGTGGCATGGGATGGGAACTATTATAATTGAATGATTATTATTATTGTAGTTTAGGTGTAGTTGTAGTGTGGGAGTGGCATGGGATGGGAACTATCATAATTGAATGATTATTATTATTGTAGTTTAGGTGTAGTTTTAGTGTGTAATGTGGGAGTGGCATGGGATGGGAACTATTATAATTGAATGATTATTATTATTGTAGTTTAGGTGTAGTTTTAGTGTGTAGTGTGTGGGAGTGGCATGGGATGGGAACTATTATAATTGAATGATTATTATTATTGTAGTTTAGGTGTAGTTTTAGTGTTGTAGGTGTGGGAGTGGCATGGGATGGGAACTATTATAATTGAATGATTATTATAATTGTAGTTTAGGTGTAGTTTTAGTGTGTAGTGTGGGAGTGGCATGGGATGGGAACTATTATAATTGAATGATTATTATTATTGTAGTTTAGGTGTAGTTTTAGTGTGTAGTGTGGGAGTGGCATGGGATGGGAACTATTATAATTGAATGATTATTATTATTGTAGTTTAGGTGTAGTTGTAGTGTGGGAGTGGCATGGGATGGGAACTATCATAATTGAATGATTATTATTATTGTAGTTTAGGTGTAGTTTTAGTGTGTAATGTGGGAGTGGCATGGGATGGGAACTATTATAATTGAATGATTATTATTATTGTAGTTTAGGTGTAGTTTTAGTGTGTAGGTGTGGGAGTGGCATGGGATGGGAACTATCATAATTGAATGATTATTATTATTGTAGTTTAGGTGTAGTTTTAGTGTGTAGTGTGGGAGTGGCATGGGATGGGAACTATTATAATTGAATGATTTATTATTATTGTAGTTTAGGTGTAGTTTTAGTGTGTAGGTGTGGGAGTGGCATGGGATGGGAACTATCATAATTGAATGATTATTATTATTGTAGTTTAGGTGTAGTTTTAGTGTGTAGTGTGGGAGTGGCATGGGATGGGAACTATTATAATTGAATGATTATTATTATTGTAGTTTAGGTGTAGTTTTAGTGTGTAGTGTGGGAGTGGCATGGGATGGGAACTATTATAATTGAATGATTATTATTATTGTAGTTTAGGTGTAGTTTTAGTGTGTAGTGTGGGAGTGGCATGGGATGGGAACTATTATAATTGAATGATTATTATTATTGTAGTTTAGGTGTAGTTTTAGTGTGTAGGTGTGGGAGTGGCATGGGATGGGAACTATCATAATTGAATGATTATTATTATTGTAGTTTAGGTGTAGTTTTAGTGTGTAGTGTGGGAGTGGCATGGGATGGGAACTATTATAATTGAATGATTATTATTATTGTAGTTTAGGTGTAGTTTTAGTGTGTAGTGTGGGAGTGGCATGGGATGGGAACTATTATAATTGAATGATTATTATTATTGTAGTTTAGGTGTAGTTTTAGTGTGTAGTGTGGGAGTGGCATGGGATGGGAACTATTATAATTGAATGATTATTATTATTGTAGTTTAGGTGTAGTTTTAGTGTGTAGGTGTGGGAGTGGCATGGGATGGGAACTATTATAATTGAATGATTATTATTATTGTAGTTTAGGTGTAGTTTTAGTGTGTAGGTGTGGGAGTGGCATGGGATGGGAACTATTATAATTGAATGATTATTATTATTGTAGTTTAGGTGTAGTTTTAGTGTGTAGGTGTGGGAGTGGCATGGGATGGGAACTATTATAATTGAATGATTATTATTATTGTAGTTTAGGTGTAGTTTTAGTGTGTAGGTGTGGGAGTGGCATGGGATGGGAACTATCATAATTGAATGATTATTATTATTGTAGTTTAGGTGTAGTTTTAGTATGTAGTGTGTGGGAGTGGCATGGGATGGGAACTATTATAATTGAATGATTATTATTATTGTAGTTTAGGTGTAGTTTTAGTGTGTAGGTGTGGGAGTGGCATGGGATGGGAACTATTATAATTGAATGATTATTATTATTGTAGTTTAGGTGTAGTTTTAGTGTGTAGTGTGGGAGTGGCATGGGATGGGAACTATTATAATTGAATGATTATTATTATTGTAGTTTAGGTGTAGTTTTAGTGTGTAGGTGTGGGAGTGGCATGGGATGGGAACTATTATAATTGAATGATTATTATTATTGTAGTTTAGGTGTCCTTACTAATTACAGTGTGGACACTCGAACCGTGAACACTTTGTTTTTTTTCTAACACATATTTATAAATTATCCATTGAGCAAATTGATCAGAAAAATGATTTATTTTGATTAAACTCAATGTTCCATTTGAAAGGCTATGAGGCAATAGAAAGTTCGAAAAAAAAAGCTCGAAAAAAACTTGAAGTGTTCACGGTTCGAGTGTCCACACTGTAAGTAGGAAACTGCTATTTTATTATATAGTTCATTTGTGCAAGACATTCTAGAACTGTCAGGTCAGCTAGATTTTAAAAAAACATCAAACTCACCTTAAATTAATTTTACAAAATTTATTACAAACAATATTATTTTCTTTCTTTTCCAGATCAGTCCTTCTGAATGTGAACAGATCAAATGTTCTTCCAGTGACATTGCATGGAAGAACAAAACAACGGGTTTAATAGAAGCATGTACTGCTTGTCCACCATGTCCTGAATCACAGCAATATTCAATTCCTTGTGGTGATGAAGTGGATATAGGAACAAATGGGAGATGTATAATGTGTCTACCTGGAACATTCTCTGATGGCTTTAATACCAAGGCTTGTCAACCATGCACTTTATGCACCCTGAAAGTTGTCCTCCAAAAATGCACAAGCTATCAAAATGCTATTTGTGGTGTGTGTCTAAAAGGTCACGTCTATGATCCACATAACTTTAGATGTAAAAGAAACCCGAGCAGTGCACCAACCACTTTACCAACCACTGTACCAGCCACGTCACCTGCCACTGTACCAGCAGACACTGTGCCAACTACTATACAAACCACTATACCAACCACTATACCAACCACTATACCAACCACTATACCAACCACTATGCCAACCACTATGCCAACCACTATGCCAACCAATATACCAACCACTATACCAACCACTATACCAACCACTATACCAACCATGGTCAAGTCAGCCACAAAGGGCCCTACTGCTGCTGCTGCTGTTTCTACAACTGCACATGACACAGGGAAATCCCTCAAGTATTGGATTATTACTGTGATATTACTTTGTATAGTTATAGTGATCCTTGTAGTTGCGTTTGATGTTAAAAAGTGGTGGGGCTGTCATTTATGGAAGAGAAAATCCAGCTGTAGAAGAAGTGCCAGAGACCCAACGAATGAAGCAACTACTCCTATGATTGAAATGAATACAAGCAATGGTAATAATAATAATATGTATGTGTACATGTACATTAATATAATAGAGTCATTTTCATATGAGTGGGAAACCTACGGTACGGAGTTATGGTCATGGTACAGAATCAAAGACATTATATTCAACCAATCACAGTGTGCAAAATCATTGCTCATGCAGCTAACCAGAATGCTTGTTGGATATGGCACAGTCACGGCACGTACAGTCACAGCACAGCATGAACCGTACGTAGCTACTTCCCACTCATGAAAACAACTCTATTAGCAGGGTTCTCAAGACCATGACAAATGGCTTCAATTTTCATTGATCGATTCACTGATTGTTGACAAATAAACAAAGTTGAATGAATATTGAAGTATATGATGACATCATTTGCCAGCTCTTTCATCGTTAGTGAAATGATTTTGAGGTCGAGAAAAGTCATCAAATTTTGGAATTGACCAGGCAATACCTTTTACAGTGCGAATCGAAAAACCATGTGCAACCAGAAATATTTCAGAAATCATTTATTGTTCGTTGATCAATCTGAAACAACTCTCTAACTGCAAGAAGTTTATCTGACTACAAATCAGTCTAACTTCTTGCAGTTAGAGAGTCGTTACATATTGTTCATCAAACGATAAACGATTTCTGAACTATTTCTGGGTGCCCACAGTTTTTCGACACACAAGTCAGTGAAAAGCCATGGAATTTGACATTTTTCAAAAATTAAAATTCTGCAATTAACCATCATAACATTTAAAACATTTCTTTCTTTAGATCAGCTTTTGAAGGACTTCCTCAATCTTGATGAGCCGGTGGACAAGCTATATAAACATCTTGATAGCACAAGGTGTCTTGGCAGATGGGACTTTGAAAGGGTTGCAAGAAAATACAAGTTGAAAGAGGAGGATTTGTTGGCCATCAAAAGTCTAATCCATGTAGAAAATGGAAGTCCAAGCAAGGTCCTCTGTGACAAACTATGTATAGAGGTTCGTCCACCCATCACTGTACGTGACTTTGCAAATACACTGAAGGATATTAACAAAAAGGCATACGAGATCCTGGTGCCTCACTTCACCAAACCAGCTCCTGGAGTTGATATAATCGATGAAACTGCATGCTAAAAAGGTTCTACTAAACTTAGTGCATACATGTCTGAGCTATGGCAATATATAGTTATGTACATGTTAATGTAAAGGAATGATCCCAGGTTAGTGTCTTGTGTTAATATCATCAATGAAACTGCACACTAAACAGATTCTACTAAACATATAGAGTGCAAGCATGTCTGAGCTATGGCAATAGAGTACCGAAGTGTGACATCACGAAAGAACATCAATAAGCTCACATGCCAAATTTGAGAGCAATCGGTTAAATAGTGGCTGAGATATGGCCAGTTGAATATCTGAAATTACAGTGATTTGTGGGGGGAAATTATCTATTCAACTTGCCATATCTCAGCCACTATTTAACCGATTGCTCTCAAATTTGGTATGTAAGTTTCTTTATTGATGTTCTTCGAAATCGGATCAAAAGTTGAATAACACACTTCGGTACTCTATATAGTTACGTACATGATAATGTAAATAGTAGAATTGTGGGATGGTAAAAGCACCAAATTTGGAACAGAGATTGAGAATCACCTATAGAACGATATTGAATATAGACCCACATGGAATCTATACCATAATTGCAATTATAGCGGTTTTAAAGGGGTTCTATACCTCGTAAACATGGTAGTTGTGGAATGCATGACTAAAACACCAAATTTGGTACAGAGATAGATAATCACTTATAGAACAATATTGACTACTATATGGATCCACTCGGAATATGCCCCATAATTGCAATTATAGCGATTTTAAGGGGATTACACACCTCGTAACCATGGAAATTGTGTAACTAATGACAGAAGCACCACAGGATAAGTGAATTTCTCATCGGTATCATTGGATACTGGCAGGATGAGTGAATTCTCATTGGTAATCAATTGATGCAGGATGAGTGAATTCTCTTCGGTATCACTGATTGGATACTGGCAGGATGAATGAATTCTCTTCGGTATCATTCGATACTGGCAGGATGAATGAATTCTCATCGGTATCATAAATTATTGGATACTGGCAGGATGAGTGAATTCTCTTCGGTATCATTCGATACTGGCAGGATGAATGAATTCTCATCGGTATCATAATTGGATACTGGCAGGATGAGTGGATTCTCATCGGTATCATTTGATACTGGCAGGATGAGTGAATTCTCTTCGGTATCATTCGATACTGGCAGGATGAATGAATTCTCATCGGTATCATAATTGGATACTGGCAGTATGAGTGAATTCTCTTCAGTATCACTGATTGGATACTGGCAGGATGAGTGAATTCTCATCTGTATCATTGGATACTGGCAGGATGAGTGGATTCTCATCGGTAATCAATTGATGCAGGATGAGTGAATTCTCTTCGGTATCACTGATTGGATACTGGCAGGATGAGTGGATTCTCATCGGTAATCAATTGATGCAGGATGAGTGAATTCTCTTCGGTATCACTGATTGGATACTGGCAGGATGAGTGGATTCTCTTCGGTATCACTGATTAGATACTGGCAGGATGAATGAATTCTCATCGGTATCATTGGATACTGGCAGGATGAGTGAATTCTCTTCGGTAATCATTGGATGCAGGATGAGTGAATTCTCATCGGTAATCATTGGATACTGGCAGGATGAGTGAATAATAATAATAATTATAATATTATTATTCGCTCATTCTCGTCAGGATGAGTGAATTCTCTTCGGTATCACTGATTGGATACTGGCAGGATGAGTGGATTCTCATTGGTAATCAATTGATGCAGGATGAGTGAATTCTCTTCGGTATCACTGATTGGATACTGGCAGGATGAGTGGATTCTCATCGGTAATCAATTGATGCAGGATGAGTGGATTCTCTTCGGTATATAACTGATTGGATACTGGCAGGATGAGTGAATTCTCATTGGTATCATTGGATACTGGCAGGATGAGTGGATTCTCATCGGTAATCAATTGATGCAGGATGAGTGAATTCTCTTCGGTATCACTGATTGGATACTGGCAGGATGAGTGGATTCTCTTCGGTATCACTGATTGGATACTGGCAGGATGAGTGGATTCTCATTGGTAATCAATTGATGCAGGATGAGTGAATTCTCTTCGGTATCACTGATTGGATACTGGCAGGATGAGTGAATTCTCATCGGTAATCAATTGATGCAGGATGAGTGGATTCTCTTCGGTATCATTCGATACTGGCAGGATGAATGAATTCTCATCGGTATCATAATTGGATACTGGCAGGATGAGTGGATTCTCATCGGTATCATTCGATACTGGCAGGATGAGTGAATTCTCTTCGGTATCATTCGATACTGGCAGGATGAATGAATTCTCATCGGTATCATTCGATACTGGCAGGATGAATGAATTCTCATCGGTATCATTGGATACTGGCAGGATGAGTGGATTCTCATTGGTAATCAATTGATGCAGGATGAGTGAATTCTCTTCGGTATCACTGATTGGATACTGGCAGGATGAGTGGATTCTCTTCGGTATCACTGATTGGATACTGGCAGGACGAGTGAATTCTCATCGGTATCATTGGATACTGGCAGGATGAGTGGATTCTCATCGGTAATCAATTGATGCAGGATGAGTGAATTCTCATCAGTAATCATTGGATACTGGCAGGATGAGTGAATAATAATAATAATTATTATATTATTATTCACTCATTCTAGTCAGGATGAGTGAATTCTCTTCGGTATCACTGATTGGATACTGGCAGGATGAGTGAATTCTCTTCAGTATCACTGATTGGATACTGGCAGGATGAGTGGATTCTCATCAGTAATCAATTGATGCAGGATGAGTGAATTCTCTTCGGTATCACTGATTGGATACTGGCAGGATGAGTGGATTCTCTTCGGTATCACTGATTGGATACTGGCAGGATGAGTGGATTCTCATCGGTAATCAATTGATGCAGGATGAGTGAATTCTCTTCGGTATCACTGATTGGATACTGGCAGGATGAGTGGATTCTCTTCGGTATCACTGATTGGATACTGGCAGGATGAGTGGATTCTCATCGGTAATCAATTGATGCAGGATGAGTGGATTCTCTTCGGTATCACTGATTGGATACTGGCAGGATGAGTGGATTCTCATTGGTAATTAATTGATGCAGGATGAGTGAATTCTCTTCGGTATCTGATTGGATACTGGCAGGATGAGTGGATTCTCTTCGGTATCAGTTTGGCTATTTGAGATCATGTCTACCGCGGCAAAATGCCTTTCACAACCGTGCCATTGATTGTCATGACAATAATACTCTGGAACAGAGTATATTGTTATTGGCCATTTTGTCTGGAACAGGGTCGCAAAATTATCATACTTTTGTCTGGAGTTACATGCACTATTTAAAGTGTATATGACATAGAAATGTTTAGAGGGTTATTGGTAGTAAAGTAGTATCAAGGAAAACATAACTAATTAAACATGTTTGTTGTTTTTTCTGTTTTCTACCACTAGAAGCAAATTATTGATATTTCCAATGATCCATGCAATGTTCAAAACCAGTCTGTTTTCAAACATCGCAATGATCTATGTTATAAAATGTGATGAAACAATATATTATCCATTCAGCTAATGGATAGGCTGGGGGTGCCCTTTCCTGCTGGCCCCCTAATTGGAAGCCCCTATTTGCCCAAAATCCTTGATCTACAACAGAAGTAGTATTGTAATATTAATACCAGATTAGCAGCGACGGTGATATTCCTGTGTTTATAAGAGTGACTTCAGTTTTGCTCTTTGAGGGAGAAACTTAAGAAACATACTGTAAGTTATTTAATTCAGGAATCTATCATTCTTTAGTCTTCTTCACAGCCATTTTTGTATGGGCATGCAACTATGTATTTATGTCAAATTGCACTAATTAATGCTCTTAATGTGAGGGTGTCTGGCCTGCATATTCCTGAAAGGCCAATAATAGAAGAGGTTGGTGCAAAAACGACAGTCTAGGTGATCTCTGATCAAAATCTAAATTCTCCTCTAGGCTCTTTGAATTCCAAAGGAGATTCTGGATTCTGATCATATTAAGTCACTTCTGCTGTTCTTAATCCAGAGTGATGTTTAACTAGATGCATGACATTATTACCATAAACATAGTGTATATATTGACAGGAATTAAGGGCCGTGCAACAAAGATTTTATATTGAATATAATATTTATTATTGACATATCTAGTTGTAATCACGGAATCCCTGCCAATATGTTAAGCTGCATTACGGTCCAAGTATTTACACTGATTAGACATTATTTTATTGTATGTTTTTTATCAATGTGTCCATTGTATCTCTACTTGTTTCAATGTTTTCCCATATCAGAATCATAATGTTTGCTCAAAGTATTTTTCATCCATGTGTTTGGGCTGTTAACCTTAACCTACAAAGAAAATAAATTATATATACGTGTCCTCAAGCAACAGCTCACAATTCTGATGGGAAAACATTGATATTGTGACTTTTATAACAAGTTTGTAGAAATGTATATATTGGTTATTTTATACTTTAATTATTTTATACCTTTTCAAATGAGAAAACTCAAATGTGATAATTTTTATAAGAATATATTGTAAGTTTGATATTTTTCATATCCTATCTTACTATATATTTTGTAATGAAGTTTATTTTTGGACCAATAATGCCCCATACGTATATGGTACATGTACAGTATTGTTGTACATGATTGTTTATGAAGATATCGACAAATCTTCACTGGTGATCGCCGTTTGCATTACCTGATCTATTAGTGTCCACAAAAGTCCTGACTGGTAATATTTTTGCAATAGACTTCTGTCAATCATATAACAGTAATGTCCCTGTATATACAAGCCCATGATGCCTTGCGACAGTGTAATGTTCATGTTGTGTTTATAAAGTATACCTGTTAAAACTATAGACTGTAAATAGAACACAGCACTGTTTTTTGGTCAACGATGCTTCTAACCGACAAAAATGGTTCAGATTTTCTTTTGATTTGAAATCTCTTTCGATTTCATAGCAGGCTACAAAAATACATACTCTGTGTCTGCCAGGTATCATGGGCTCGGGCACTTAAATGACAGACTGATGTCTGCACCCTCGTTGCAATTTTAAAAAAACTACTAGTTGGGACATTCATCTTTGGTGTTTGCAAAGCAACGGTGGTCACTTTGATGTGAAGTAATATTTCAAATATATAAATAATTATTACAAAAATGAAAATGCAGTTTAATATTGAACAATCAATTCTTGGTTTTCAATCAATCCCTTGAGAATCAAGAGATAAAGACACGGCGGCCATGTTGGTTGAACAAACAATAGACACTAATGAGCAATCTTTTGTTGAAGTTCAACCAAGATGGCCAACGTGACGTGTATTGCAAACCAGCAATTGTATCGAATCAAACACGACTATGTGTTGTATCACTTATCCAAATCATTAATAATTCATGAGGAAAATAGGAATATATTTCAATTACCACTAGAATAAATTATTGTTACAATAGTTTTGATAGTAATAAAGCAATAAATTGAAGTACACCAGCGTAATACTGTTATATTTTCCCATTGATATCCAAGAATAATCAGTAGTTCAAAGTTTCATTCATAGAAAAAGTGTATCCCTTTTCTAACTAATGAGTAAAGGTGGAGTAGATGTGCCTGTGCGCATCCAATGTTCATACCCCTGGTGGGTCAGGGGGGTTTTCCCTGCCTGAAATTGTTTTTTTTAATCTTTTTCAGGCTGGAGGTATATAAAAGGGTAGGGATTTCACGAATTATTGTAGTATAGAAAATGGTAGGGAAAACTGTCATTTAGTATTTATTGAAAAGGGCTGCTGATTCATCCCAGTGATCGATTATTAGCCAATTAACGCTCTTCTATCTTTCATTTACCAGTACAACATGTGAAAGTAGAGTGCAAACCATATGTCCGTGAGATAGTACTATTGGGAAATAACCAGATTGATTCTGGCAGCAGATTCGATCAGCAGCAGATTCGGATTGACATCATTTTGACGTCACACAGCTTTTCGAATCTGCTGCTTGACAGCAGATTCACTGAGCAGGGGTAGGGAAGGGAATATGATTGTTTAACAATTTGGACTGCAAACGAACACTAAGAATAGATTCAGCGTTGGAAACAGGTGATAAACAAACTAGTGCCGCGGAGGCAAAATAGACACAAAATATAAAATAACTCAATGTGATGTGGATGGGCTCACCTGATAGCTGTAACTTGTACATGATTACACAATAAAGACCAATAAATGTATGTCAATTATCAATGCTCAAACAAACACAATCAAACATAACATGTGATGTCAAGTTTTTAAATATTTAAAATTCGTATTAGAATTACTTATTAGGCTCCTTCCACACTGTTTATGTTGTTTATGTTTGGAGTCTCCAGAAGGTTTGAGCTGGCGGTCTTGTTGTCGCTCTTCCCTTCCCTACCCCTGCTCAGTGAATCTGGGACGTCAAAATGACGTCAATCCGAATCTGCATGTTGTGAGTGTCTATAAATAGTCGTCAGTCTCTCGTTGGCCAAGTAAAGGACAACCGAAAACAACCGAGGCCAAAACGCTACAGTACTAAATAGTGTATTTTCTATTGTTTCAACGGTGCTAACGGTTGTATTTAGTACTACCGAGTCACGCAACGATCTATATTTAATAGGTAGTTACATATCGGATATCAATTTGTTCTAGAAGCTTCTAGAAGTTTCTTTTGGAATATTTTGGCGCGAAAAGTAACCCGGGAAAGTAAACTTTGACGTCAGTAACGTCACGTTTACTCATCGCTAATTGGCTGTTTGTTTGGAACGCTGGATCCTCGAGCATGGGGGAATCCCCGATTTAAAAAAAGGTAGTTTAAAAGAGTAGGTCCACCGTTGCATCCTCATTCATCTCCCATATTTCTATGGACAGGAGTGTTTCTTTTCTTTGTAACGACAGACATAAAGTAATACAGGATCACCGCCACCAGACCATTTCTCCACGAGCGAACGCAAATGTTGGGATGGAAATCTACAAAACGACGAAGAAAAGGCCCGAGAAAAGGTATAAACAAATCCATTCAGCATGTTTATATGGAATTGTTACTAATTGTTGTAGGTGTTGAAGTAATAGCATAATTCATGTGTTTATTACAGCCAAACGATGTTGATTACCCGGACAAAGTTCTTCCCAAAAGGGCTAACAGCTTATAATCCGAGCGCCATTTTGATGATGATCTCGATGATTTCGAGTTTACTGGTAAGTGGCGATTTAATCCATCATATCATTTCGCCTCGGACTTGAAACCCCGCCCAGTCCTCATTGTCGGTAAGCAGTTTCAATAGCCTAAATAAAGAGGAAATATATACTGGATCGTTTTGCCGATTTGAAATGATTCGGTAATATTGGAGAAATTAACATCGATCAGTCGTTCGAGAACGTATAGTAGCTGTCAATGTACAACACGTACGCAAAAATTCCCCGACCTTTGAAAGTAATTATTGTGCAACGCCACCAATATTTCTTTGACCACCTTTAGGAACACCTGAAGTAGGTTCAATTTTTGTTTTTGAGAAAAAGATCAGAATTAGTATATCTAATGTCGGTTTGTAGGTTGGAATTTAGTATAGTTACAATATTTGTTTTATTGTTCGATGGAAATCCGACTTCGATGAGAAGCCAATTAAATGCTGCGTGATTGTGTGCACGGCACAGCTAGAATTCCTACGACCCATAATTATTTCCTCGGTTTTCTTTTGTTTCATTTCTTCTTCTTAAACTTCATTTGGATTCTCACTTTTTGGATCGATGAATAACATACATACATACATACATACATATAATTAAGATCGAATCGAAAAGACGATGGTCCCTTGTCAGATAAAATCAATTATTATTAGGGGTGGATCATTAGAAATGTTGGGAGGGGGGGGTGACAATTCCCAAAAAAAAATTCCTGCAAAGAAAAAATGTCCCAAAAAAAATTTCTGCAAGTACCCTACACCCCCAAAAAAAATTCCTGCAAGCAAGCAAGACAGTTGGAGCACAACATGCTATCTGGAGGCAAAATGTATCAAAAGACAGCTTCAAAAAACATTGAATATGCTCTATCTGTAATAACTTCAGATTCTCAAAACTGCACAAGTTACAAGTCATAAAGTTTATTCGGAAACTAGTACATCTACATTTATTAAGTTGGTAAAGTCATGAGACATCATACACCAAGGGGCGGATCCAAGGGAGGGGCGTGGGGGGCCGGTGCCCCCCCCCCCCCCTTGAGTTGGGCCCGATACATATTCGCCCACGGTCTGCCCACCATTTGATGCCCAGAATGGATGGAAATTGCATTTTCGAGCTTCTAGATTTCAAAATTTTCTGGGGGGGCATGCCCCCACACCCCCCTAGAAGAAGGGGCCTTACGGCCCTTAGTAGTGCACCCCGCTTTCAAAATCTCGACATCCACCCTTTTTACAATAATACACCAAATTGATAAAGACAAAGCTAGTTGAGGAACTTAACACAAAATTATAAGCCGGCTGTCATTATTTTTCTAGAAACAAAGCCAGTAATAATAACTGTCATTATATTAGTCATAAGATTTGGGGGGAGGGGGGATCACTAGGTTAAGGGGGGTTGTATCACTGTAAGACTCCCATGATTCGGCCAGAAGTTCAATTTTCTGTCAGTTTAAACTTGCTGGAAACTATACTCTCAGAAGGCAGGAAATGCTATTTCAGAGACTCTATACTTCAAAAAAATCGTCGGCATAGAATGTTGAAAAGCACTGTAGTGAAAATGTGACTGGAAATGTGAGCAAGTCCGGGAATGACAACAATTATCAATTTGAAAAGCAGTGAGAGTCGAGAGAAAAAAATATCCTGCAGAGCTACCCAACTCCAAAAACAAATCCTGCAGAGAAATACAGGTAGAAAAAATATTCGTGCTCAAAAAAATTTGTACCCCCCCTCCCAGGATTTCTAATGATCCACCCCAGGGGTGGATCATTAGAAATGTTGGGAGGGGGGGTGACAATTCCCAAAAAAAAATTCCTGCAAAGAAAATATGTCCCAAAATCAATTCCTGCAAGTACCCTACAACCCAAAAAAAATTCCTGCAAGCAAGCAAGAAAGTTGGAGCACAACATGCTATCTGGAGGCAAAATGTATCAAAAGACAGCTTCAAAAAACATTGAATATACTCTATCTGAAATAACTTCAGATTCTCAAAACTGCAGTTACAAGTCACAAAGTTTATTCGGAAACTAGTACATCTACATTTATTAAGTTGGTAAAGTCGTGAGACATCAAACACCAAGTGGCGGATCCAAGGGAGGGGCATGGGGAGCCGGTGCCCCCCCTTTGAGTTGGGCCCGATACATATTCGCCCACGGTCTGCCCACCATTTGATGCCCAGAATGGATGGAAATTGCATTTTCGAGCTTCTAGATTTCAAACTTTTCTGGGGGAGCATGCCCCCACACCCCCCTAGAAGAAGGGGCCTTACGGTCCCTTAGTGGAGCACCCCCTTTCAAAATCTCGAGATCCACCCCTGTAGTATATTATTTTTTGCAATAATACACCAAATTGATAAAGACAAAGCTTAATTGAGGAACTTAACACAACATTATAAGGGAGCTGTCATTATTTTTCTAGAAACAAAGCCAGTAATAATAACTGTCATTATTTTAGTCATAAGATTTGGGGGGAGAGGGGATCACTAGGTTAAGGGGGGTTGTATCACTGTAAGACTCCCATACGATTCGGCCAGAAGTTCAATTTTCTGTCAGTTTAAACTTACTGGAAACTATACTCTCAGAAGGCAGGAAATGCTATTTCAAAGACCCTATACTTCAAAAAAATTCGGGGGAGCATACCCCCGCACCCCTTTAGGAACTCGCGACTTCATCGCTCGCCAAATTGTGCTCCCTATATAAATACCGTTCTTTTACGAGCTTGCTATGGTATGTATTCAGAAGACGGCACTGAAATCTCTCAGCTCGGCTTTTCGAGAGAATCTAATGCGTAAACGTTCACGAAAAAAATTGCAAAATGTGACCTACTGGACTCTGATTCAGTCGATCGGAAATGACTAGTTCAGCTGAAATCTCCCTAATTTGAAGCCTCTTCTTTGAGTAAATAAAGGTTAAGGAAAGAAATCCTTGTACTTATTCAGTTATGGCGTGTTGATCATAAAACATTTATAAAGCTTAATGACAGTTACCGGTAGTTGTAGTGATATTCTGAATGTTTCTAGCTGGGGCTGTACTGAGTTGAGCCTGAGTCGGCATAGAATGTTGAAAAGCACTGTAGTGAAAATGTGACTGGAAATGTGAGCAAGCCCGGGAATGACAACAATATTTTATCAATTTGAAAAGCAGTGAGAGTCGAGAGAAAAAAATATCCTGCAGAGAAATACAGGTAGAAAAAATATTCGTGCTCAAAAAAATTCCCCCCTCGCCCCACCCCCCCCCCCCCCCCCCCCCCCTCCCAAGATTTCTAATGATCCACCCCTTAGTAGGAAACTGCTATTTTATTATATAGTTCATTTGTGCAAGACATTCTAGAACTGTCAGGTCAGCTAGATTTAAAAAAAACATCAAACTCACCTTAAATTAATTTTACAAAATTTATTACAAACAATTTTCTTTCTTTTCCAGATCAGTCCTTCTGAATGCAAACCGATCAAATGTTCTTCCAGTGACATTGCATGGAAGAACAAAACAACAGGTTTAATAGAAGCATGTACTGCTTGTCCACCATGTCCTGAATCACAGCAATATTCAATTCCTTGTGGCGATGTAGTGGATATAGGAACAGATGGGAAATGTATAATGTGTCTACCTGGAACATTCTCTGATGGCTTTAATACCAAGGCTTGTCAACCATGTGCTTTATGCACCCTGAAAGTTGTGCTACAAAAATGCACAAGCTATCAAAATGCCATTTGTGATGGTTGTCTAACAGGTCACGTCTATGATCCAAATAACTTTAGATGTAAAAGAGACCCAAGCAGTGCACCAACCACTTTACCAACCACGTTACCAACCACGTTACCAACCACGTTACCAACCACATCACCTGCCACTGTACCAGCAGACACTGTACCAGCAGACACAGTACCAGCTACTGTACCAACTACTGTGCCAGACACTGTATCAGACACTCCAAAGCCCAGTAATACAATAGTTATATCAAAACAGAAGACGATGACTCCAACCATGGTCAAGTCAGCCACAAAGGGCCCTACTGCTGCTGCTGCTGTTTTTACAACTGCACATGACACAGGGAAATCCCTCAAGCCTTGGATTATTGTGATATCACTTTGCATAGTTATAGTGATCCTTGTAGTTGCGTTTGCTGTTAAAATGTGCTGGGGCTGTCATTTATGGAAGGGAAAATCCAGCTGTAGAAGAAGTGACAGAGACCCAACGAATGAAGCAACTACTGCTATGATTGAAATGACTTGTCCTGATAGAAGCAATGGTATGTGTACATGTACAATAATATAATAGAGTGATTTTCATATGAGTGAGAAAGCTACTGTACGGAGTTATCGTCATGGTATCAAATCAAAGACATTCTATTCAACCAATCACAGTGTGCAAAATCATTGCTCATGCAGCTAATTATCAGAATGCTTGGATATGGCACAGTCGCTGCACAGCATGAACCGTACTGTAACTACTTCCCACTCATGAAAACAACTCTATTAGCAGGGTTCTCAAGACCATGACAAATGGCTTCAATTTTCATTGATCAATTCACTGATTGTTGGCAAATAATCAAAGTTGAATGAATATTGAAGCATACGATGACATCATTTGCCAGGTCTTTCATCATTAGTGAAATGATTTTGAGGTCGAGAAAAGTCAGCAAATTTTGGAATTGGCCAGGCAATACCTTTTACAGTGCAAATCGAAAAACTGGACACCCAGAAATATTTCAGAAATCGTTTATTGTTCGTTGAACAAATAGAAACAACTCTCTAACTGCAAGAAGTTTATCTGACTACAAATCAGTCGAACTTCTTCCAGTTAGAGAGTTAGTTCAGATTGTTCATTACGAACGATAAACGATTTCTGAAATGTTTCTGGGTGCGAATGGTTTTTCGATACACACTGTGTCAGGGAAAAGTCACATGAATTTGAAATTTTTTCAGAAATTGTCTGCAAACCATCATAACATTTAAAACATTTCATTCTTTAGATCAGCTCTTGAAGGACTTCCTCAATCTCAATGAGCCAGCGGACAAGCTATATAAACATCTTGATAACACAAGGCGTCTTGGCAGATGGGACTTTGAAAGAGTCGCAAGAAAATACAACCTGAAAGATGAGGATTTGTTGGCCATCAAAAGTCTAATCCATGTTGATAACGGCAGTCCGAGCAAGGTCCTCTGTGACAAACTATGTATAGAGGTTTGTCCACCCATCACCGTACCCGACTTTGCAAATACACTGAAGGATATTAACAAAAAGGCATACGAGATCCTGGTGCCTCACTTCACCAAACCATCTCCTGGACTGTGATATAATCGATGAAACTGCACGCTAAACAGGTTCTACTAAACTTACATGTAGAGTACATACAATACAATACTTTATCATGCATGCCAGCTATGGCAATATATAGTTACATGACTTGTATGTAAAGGAATGATCCCAGGTTAGTGTTTTGTGTGCTTAGCAGTGGAATTAGTTTGATAACATGCATTAGTATTTACCAAATCAGTGGATAGTAATTTTGGCACGTTTTGATTGGCTCCCGTAACTCGGAATATCCTTGGCTATTCGCTGTTTTGGGACGAGATTGAAAATGGCGTTTCGTTTCGCTACAGTCTCCGAATTTCATAAAGTGCCATTTTTATGGAACTGATTTGGTAAATACAAAACAATTATTATCCCCCTCAGTGTCAGTGAGTAGTGGTGAATATTTACCTTGCTGCTCGAGGACTCGCGGCTCGGTAAATATCCACCACTACTCACCTCCACTTCGGGGAATAATTGTTCACTATTTAAAGTGTATATGACATGGAAATGTTTAGAGGATTATTGGTAGTAGTATCACGGAGCAAAACATCATTAATTTTCTGTGGAATGACTGCTTTTGTTTTCGATTTAACACTTTTGTCCAACTTTAAAAAACAACATAAACAAAAAACTTGTTTGTTGTTGTTGTTGTTTTCTACCACTAAAAGCGATTGATATTTCCATTGATTGACATGCAACGTACAAAACTAGGGTGTTTTAAAATATCGCAACACATTTTTCATAAATATCTCCAAAAGCAGCCATTTATTCATAGTCTTTATGATAAACTTATTTCTATCAATAATTGATCTGTGTTATAAAATGTGATGAAACAATTCATGTCATATGCACTTTAATGGGTTGGCTGGGGGTGCCCTTTCCTGGTGGCTCCCTAATTGGATGCCCCTTAAAAGCCCAAAATCCTTGATCACAAGCATAGTTATTGGCAGTAATATCATTAGCAGTGACAGTGTAATTCCTGTGTTTATAAGAGTCACTTGTTCAGCTCTTTGAGGGAGAAACTTAAGAAACATATTATAAGTTGTAAGTTACAAGGTAATTTGTCGCTTGGTAATACATGTAGTTAGTACATGTTAGTAATGTAGTTCATAAGGTTTCATCTGAGTCTTTTTACGCTTCATGAAATCTTACAAACTACATACTGTAAGTTATTTAATTCAGGAATCTATCATTCTTTAGTCTTCTTCACAGCCATTTTGTATGGGCATGCAACTATGTATTTATGTCAAATTGTACAGATCAATGCTCTTAATGTGAGGGAGTCTGGTCTGCATATTTCTGAAAGGCCGATAATAGAAGAGGTTGGTGCAAAAGTCTAAGTGATCTCTGATCAAAATCTAAATTCTCCTCTAGGCTCTTTGAATTCCAAAGGAGATTCTGGATTCTGATCATAATTAGTCATTTCTGCTGTTCTTAATCCATGACGTTATTACCATTAGCATAGTATATATTGACAGGATTTATGGCCGTGCAACAAAGATTTTAAATTGAATATAATATTTATTATTGACATACAGTCATTCTCAAAAAGGTTGTCCAGATGAAAAGACTACAATACTACAATAAAGTCACATGATTCATTATGTATTCAATTTCCTCACGTGGAATTTCAATTTGAGATGCAAAAGTACACAGCATTGTGAGAACTGAATGTAATGGCGCTGCAGGTATCAACTCGCAGTTCTGTGCGCAGAAATTGAAAACATAATGAATCACGTGACTTTATTGTAGTATTGTAGTCTTTTCATCTGGACAACCGTTTTGAGAATGACTGTATCTAGTGGTTAAATCATGGAATCGCTGCCAATATATTAAACTGCATTTAATGGTCCAAGTATTTACACTGATACATTATTTTATTGTGTATGTTTTTATCAATGTGTCCATTGTATCTCTACTTGTCTCAATGTTTTCCCATATCAGAATCAGAATGTTTGCTCAAAGTATTATTCAACCATGTGTTTGGGCTGTGCCTTAATTAACCTACAAAGAAAATAAATTATATATACGTGTCCTCAAGCAACAGCTCACAATTCTGATGGGAAAACATTGATATTGTGACTTTTATAACAAGTTTGTAGAAATGTATATATTGGTTATTTTATACTTTTTTTTATACCTTTTCAAATGAGAAAACTCAAATGTGATAATTTTTATAAGAATATATTGTAATTATTTTCATATTTTTCATATCCTATCTTACTATATATTTTGTAATGAAGTTTATTTTTGGACCAATAATGCCCCATGCGTATATGACACATGTACAGTATTGTTGTACATGATGTTTATGGAAATATTGACAAATCTTCACTGGTGATCGCCGTTTGCAAATTACCTGATCTACATTTGTATTAGTGTCCACAATAGTCCTCATGAGTCCTGACTGGTAATATTTTTGCAATAGACTTCTGTCAATCATACTTAGTAAAGTCCCTGTATATACAAGCCCATGATGCTTTGCTCCAGTGTAATGTTCATGTTGCGTTTATAAAGTATACCTTTTAAAACTATAGAACACAGCACTGTTTTTTGGTCAACGATGCTTATAACCGACAAAAATGGTTCAGATTTTCTTTTGATTTGAAATCTCTTTCGATTTCATAGCAGGTTACAAAAATACGTACTCTGTGCCTGCCAGGTATCATGGGCTCGGGCACTTAAATAATGCACCCTCGTTGCATTTTTTTTTTAAACCTACTAGTTGGGACATTCATCTTTGGTGTTTGCAAAGCAACGGTGGTCACTTTGATGTGAAGTAATATTTCAAATATGTAAATAATTATTACAAAAATGAAAATGCAGTTTAATATTGAACAATCAATAATGAATCAAACACGACTATGTGTTGTATCACTTATCCAAATCATTAATAATTCATGAGGAAAATAGGAATATATTTCAATTACCACTAGAATAAATTATTGTTACAATAATTTCGATAGTAATAAAGCAATTGAAGTACACCAGCGTAATACTGTTATATTCTTCCATTGATATCCAAGAATAATCAGTAGTTCAAAGTTTGATTCATAGAAAAAGTGTATCCCTTTTCTCAACTAATGGGTAAAGGGTGGAGTAGACACCATATCTCAAACAGACGCACCTAACTGCTGATTCATCCAAGTGATCGATTATTAGCCAAAACGCTCTTCTATCTTTCATTTATCAGTACAACATATGAAAGTATATGTGTGAAAGGGGTTACCTCTTCTGTCAAAATGGTATATGAAAGGGTAGAAGGGTTTGCACTTTGGGGCGGAGCCTCTTTGTTGAGTACTCCCTTTATGGGCCCATACAGGAAATGACGTCATTGCCATTTCCGTTCTACCAAAGCGGAACCAACAACGAATAGTAAGTTTTGAATGATTGTCGATGAGACTTTCTATTATATGCGATGATTTCGACAATTTTTAAAATATCAATATAAAATATCAATATAAAAAATATAAAATATGGTATAAATGAGGCGAATGATATCTTAGCGGAAATGACGTCACTACTACCTTGACCAACAACTGTCCTATCAAAGGTTTCTTGTCACTATTTTAGATTTTTTCTGCAAAACTCTCGTCTTTGATATTACTTTGAATGATATGTCATCATAAATATCCAAGAAAGTGCATGAAAATACAGTGTTCGAAGCGTAGTCGTGTTGGAATTTGTTTTGCGGGGAATCCCCTTGTAGTCATGCGTATAAACTATATACAGTCATTTTAACCGGAATCCCGTACTGTAAGCTGGCTTTCCACACTGATATCGACTCACAACTGCGTACGTACTTTACATGTATGTATTTATTTGTAAATCTAATCTCTACGCAAAGGAATTCCTGAAGACTGGTTAGAGTAAGTATCCTAACGCCTTGAACATCCTTCCATAGTTCTTAGTCTAAACATTTTCTCTGCCTTTCAGCATTCATCAATACAACCCATACAATTACAAACCGCAAAGAGATCATCTTTAAAATATGAGTACAAAAATTGCCAGTCTATTTAATGGATTTATGGGAAGATGGACCTCGCTCTTTTGGATTCTGTCTGTGATACGTACACTGGTGAGTGCTTTGGATATTCTGAATGCATCCTTTTGTGTATAGTGTGCTAAATGACTGTTATTTCTTCCTATTGTTGCTCTAAACAATTGTTAATATCACTTAAAAGTACTTTGACACCTTCAAATTATCACGATTATTGATCTAAAGCGGTTCATAAAGTACATAGTACATAAAATCGAATTTAAATCGTTGTGACTTAAACGGGCTGGCGGCCATTATTTGACTTGGCTTCAGTCGTTTAGTGATCGATGAATTTTGATAGCTTTATTCAAAGTTAGGCCAAAGTTCCTGTACTTCCGAACTCTTTCAAAGCGAAGTGTAGATAGAGATAGTAATGTTTGTATTGACTCAATTGGTCTAGAAAGACGAATTACACTGGCGTTTAGGACAAGAATGTATCGGTATTCGAGTTTAGCTGAGTCATCGAAAGATTTATAATATAACTTAACGACGCCATCGGTAGATGTGTTCAAACCCGTTCGACTAACGCTAATCTGGCCAATTGTCTAGTAGACTAGGAACTGTGTTTATGGATGTATAAAAAAAAATTTTTGTGTCGGAAATGCGATCGGAAATACAATGATTCATTCCCGATCATCTAAGAAGCCTTCCCTATACACCCGTTATACATGATATGCCTATAGAACTGAACACAACTCGGGACGTCGACTCCGTTCGCTATTATATAGGTCCCTTTCTAATTACATGCTTTGTGAGCATCAGTTACAGTCCCATTCATCATTGGTTCACGATATTTCAGTAGTTCGGATATATTTGAAATACAGGGGAATCGAAATCCGTGTTCGGGATGTTCAGTAACATGCTCGAGGATCCAGCGGTTTTTGTCCGCGCTCCGAAGTGACTTCGGAGCGCGGACAAAAACCGCTGGATCCTCGAGCATGGTTCAGTAATGGTGACCTTTATTGTTGATAGACAACAATGATGTTTGTCGCTATCTGTATAGATAGCGATAGCTATCGTCACTACTACACACGATATATGTGAAATATTGATATGAGATTTATTAGGTGTCGAATTCAACACTTATATAATGACGGTGATATTTGTGGAGGCACGAGGGAGAAGAAGGCGGGAATTAACTAATTAATGACACCTTGATGTTCCACTTTAATCACTTACGAATAGACTGCGAACAGTCGCTCTTTTCCCGCCTTCGCACTTAGTCGAACACAAGCATCTAATAATGCCCGCGCGTCGTCTCTCTCGTTCAAATGTGAAGAGCGACTATTCGCGCAATCTACCGCTTTGGAAACACTTGAAAGGTTTTCGAATTTATTAATATTTTGCTGCTACCTCCATGGTGCTTTCAGGCAGTCGCAAAGATCTCAGTTCAGAGCGAATTTGTATTTTGTCATATCATATTAGGACTAAAATACCCGCGCTAAAATACCAAATTTATGTTTATAAACGCTAAATATGATTATTTCCTTCCTCCCTCCAGTACAAAAGTGAAAGGAGCAGGAGGCTCACCCCTTCCTCCCTCCAGTACAAAAGTGAAAGGAATAGGGTACTCACCCCTTCCTCCCTCCAGTACGAAAGTGAAAGGAGCAGGAGACTCACCCCTTCCTCCCTCCAGTACGAAAGTGAAAGGAGTAGGGGACTCACCCCTTCCTCCTCCCTCCAGTACAAAAGTGAAAGGAGCAGGAGACTCACCCCTTCCTCCCTCCAATACGAAAGTGAAAGGAGTAGGAGACACCCATTCCTCCCTCCAGTACAAAAGTGAAAGGAGCAGGAGACTCACCCCTTCCTCCCTCCAATACGAAAGTGAAAGGAGCAGGAGACTCACCCCTTCCTCCCTCCAATACGAAAGTGAAAGGTGTAGGAGACACCCATTCCTCCCTCCAGTACAAAAGTGAAAGGAGCAGGAGACTCACCCCTTCCTCCCTCCAATACGAAAGTGAAAGGAGCAGGAGACTCACCCCTTCCTCCCTCCAGTACAAAAGTGAAAGGAGCAGGAGACTCACCCCTTCCTCCCTCGAATAATCATCCCCTTTGTCCCTCGAAAAGAAATCAATGACAATCGTGACAAGGATATTCCATTATTATAATATTATGTGAAAACATATCATGTAGAAAGTATCCTGATTGATCAATGATGTTATATTTCAGGCAGCTAACTGTCCAGGAAGCCAAATTACTTGGATTGACCAGAATAGAACGTTTGTTCAATGTTTACCGTGTCCAGATTGTCCCCCAGGACAGGAATATACAATCCCGTGTAACACCAAGGCGGTAGTGGGCACTACTCTAGCCAATTGTATTAATTGTCCGAGAGGGAAGTACTCGAGGCATTTTAACACAAGGCCTTGCGTGGACTGTAGACGTTGTTCGAAGAGATACGTGAAGAGAGTCTGCACCCCTCGCAGAAATGCCAAGTGTGGAGACTGTTTAGCGGGCTATTACAAGAGTGATGTGGTATTTGACTGTTTACAATGCGATAAATGCTGCCATGATGACAAAGATCAGGCACCGTTAGGGTGTAGAAAGGTTGGAATGTGTAAACCACGACACCCTGGCTGTCCCCCCACAGTAGCACCTCCTACTTCTAAAAGAGGTACAGGATGGCTAGCAAGAACTAAAACGTCTTCAGCAACAAAGACTTTGAAGGAGCGCTTGGGACTATTGAACAAGACACCAACGGTCAGAGCGCGTCCACTTACCGAGCAAAGCACCACGCCCATCCTCGTACCGCCGACTTCAAAACCACATATTGAGCCACCCACAGGGTCAGCGGTTCCACTTTTACAAGTAAGAGACAGCAAAGAGAGCGACGGAGGCACCAGTGATAACAACACAGGCTTTCATGCTGCACTGACTGCTTTTATTGTGGTTGTCTTGATTCTCATACTTGTTGTGATAGCTTTTGTCCGTGCAAAGAGGAAAGAAAGAGCTAGAAGACCGGAATTGTTAAGAACTACAAGCCCGCATTATTCGACACCGGTGGTCCATGAACCAGAACCTTTACCCAATGGTATTGTTTATTTCGCTTTTAATTTGTTTATTTTCTTTCCTTCCTTTTTCCCTCCCTGTCTTCCTCCCTTTCTACCTCCCTTCCTCCTTCCTTCCTTCCTTCCTTCCTTCCTTCCTCCTTCTTTCCATCCATCCTTCCTTTTTTTTCTTTCTTCCTTCTCTTGCTTCCTTGTCCCTTTCTCCCTCCCTCCTTTCCTCTCTCCTTGCCTCTTTTACCGTCTTCCTTCCTTCCTTCTTTCCTTCCTTCCTTCCTTCCTTCCTTCCTTCCCTTCCTCCTTCCTTCCTTCCTTCCTTCCTTCCTTCCTTCCTTCCTTCCTTCCTTCCTTCCTTCCTTCCTTCCTTCCTTCCTTCCTTCCTTCCTTCCTTCCTTCCTTCCTTCCTTCCTTCCTTCCTTCCTTCCTTCCTTCCTTCCTTCCTTCCTTCCTTCCTTCCTTCATTCCTTCCTTCCTTCCTTCCTCTCTCCCTTGCTTCCTCCCTCCCTTCGTCCCTCCCTCCCTCACTTCCTCCCTTCCTTCATCCTCATTCATCATTGATAATCTTACCACAGTTTACATAAAAACCATCATTGCTATTGCATGTATTAGTAATATGTACCATGATTATATAAAGTTGTCATTCACTCCCCTCGTTCCTCCGTTCTTTCCTTTCTTCCTATCTTCCTCCCTCCCTCCCTTCCTCCCTCCCTTCCTCCCTCCCTTCCTCCCTCCCTTTCTCCCTCCCTTCCTCCCCCTCCCTTCCTCCCTCCCTTCCTCCCTCCCTTCCTCCCTTCCTTCCTTCTTCCTCCCTCCCTTGCTTCCTATCTCCCTTCGTACCTCTTCCTCTCTCACTTCCTCCCTCACTTCCTCCCTTCCTTCCTCCCTCCCTTGCTTCCTCCCTCCCTTCCTTCCTCCCTCCCTTGCTTCCTCCCTCCCTTCGTCCCTCCCTCACTTCCTCCCTTCCTTCCTTCCTCCCTCCCTTGCTTCCTCCCTCCCTTCGTCCCTCCCTTCGTCCCTCCCTTCCTTCCTCCCTACCTTGCTTCCTCCCTCCCTTCGTCCCTCCCTTCCTCCCTCACTTCCTCCCTTCCTTCATCCTCATTCATCATTGATAATCTTACCACGGTTTACATAAAAACCATTATTGCTATTGCATGTATTAGTAATATGTACCATGATTATATAAAGTTGTCATTCACTCCCCTCGTTCCTCACTTTCCTTCATTTGACCTCTTTGTGTCCAGTAATTCAAAACGACTGTTTATATTGTGTTTACTTTACAGACAGAACACTTAAGGATTTCATGGATTATGAGACTGATGAATGTGCTCACATTTGCTCGATGTTGTACAAGAAGAACCTAGGAGGGACATATGATTTCGACAGCATCGCAAACAAGTTTTCGTTGACCACGGCTGAACGGGATGGTATCAGGACTGCTTGTAACACACCAGGCGAAAACCCTACAAGAGTAATGATGGGATTTCTGTGTTCCAGCATGCCCGAGACTACCGTCAAACAATTCGCTCATAAAGCAAAGTTGATAAGAAGAAATGATGTGTTCCGGCAGCTTCAACCTTTTATCACTATCCAGACCGCAGCGAGCTGATGTATTGGTATTTGATGTTGAAAGTCTCTTCAGTCTTCCAACAAAACTCCGATCCCAACATAGACATTAACCCTGATAAGTCGCTCTTCTTATTCGCTACATGTACGTCTCAAACACACTTTCTATATTGAAGGGATGGCATATCTATGGACTCGCCCCTTGCTCCACTTCTCGCCACATTATGAAAAAAAAACCGCTTGTTAGAACAATATACTGATTCTCGTGTACAATTCTATCGACGTTAAGTAAGTAAGTAGTATATTTCAACACGTTTCGTCCAGGAGCATCAGGGGCGGATCCAAGGGGGGGCCATGGGGGACCGGTGCCCCCCCCCCCTTTTGAGTTGGGCCCGATACATATTCGCCCGTGTCTCCCCACCATTTGATGCCCAGAATGGATGGAAATTGCATTTTCGAGCTTCTAGATTTCAAAATCTCTAGATCCGCCCCTGAGCATAGCTCGTTCAAACTACGAACGTGCAATATGTTATACCCGACGTAATCACTCGAATGATGCGGAAATCGAATTCAATCGAACGCAATCACATGATTGGATTCGATTGCATTCGGTAATCGAACGAAATCGAATGGTAAGCAAATTGTGAATTCGACTGCATTCGATTTCTGAATCGGAACATAATCGAATGTTTGATTGCATTCGATTTCCGAACGAATCGGCTTATTGTGTTCAATTGGCTCCAATCGATCCTAAATATGGCTCCAATTTTTTTTTGAATTCGATTTCGTTCGATTGATTACGTCGGGGCTATGTTATGTTATGTTGATGACGTAATGTTTAATAATAATAATATTAATGATAATAATAATGAAATTAATAATAATAATAATCTTTATTAAGGACACTGAGATCACTAATATGGTTGACAGAAGAGTCCTCTATGTCAGTGTATGTTGATGACATTTTTTGCTTATTTCACAATGAATATGACGCTTTATTATTCTTCCACTTTGTTAACTCTAGACATAGTAATATACGTTTCACCAGAAGGTAATAATAAGTTTTATAAGTAAGACTTCAAATAAAAGTATTATTTTACTAAAAAGCTATTGTTATATAATTCCCATCATCTTTTCCTTTGTTAATTGTTTTGTTTAGAGTGCAATTTAGAAAAGCGTGAAATAGTACTAACTTTAAATAGTACTAAATAGTGCTATTTCTATTGTTTTCTATTGTTTCATTAGTGCTATTTAGTACTAATTAGTTATTTAGTTTTCAAGCTTTTCTAAATTGCACTCTAGTTTACAACTTTATTTAAGGTGGTTCCCGCATAATGAATGACCGGTTTGCCGTATTTTTAACTCGCTCGCTCCGCGTCAATATTGCTTGGATTTTATTGTGCTTAACTCAAATACTAATTCAACAATTCTGCTTTTGGACGGTTTATTCAAAATTATCATTGTAAGCCGCGTTTGTGAATGCCAGCTGATATTCAAACGACATTATTTTCACTAAAACTGCTGCCAAACGGTTTTCCCTCGTACGAATTTTTTTAAACTTCGTGAACGACCTTTTAAGGTCCCTAGTAATGTTCTGACGAGGTAAGAAGGAAATTGATCGAGCCGAAATCACCAGTTCATATTTTTGTTGTCAATATTTGGACCTATCGGTTGTTACGTGACTTCGGCTCGATCAATTTTCTTCTTACCTCGTCAGAACATCACTATGGACCTTAAAAGGTCGTTCACGAAGTTTAAAAAAAATCGTACGAGGGAAAACCGTTTGGCAGAAGTTTTAGTGAAAATAGTGTCGTTTGAATATCAGCTGGCATTCACAAACGCGGCTTACAATGATAATTTTGAATAAACCTTCCAAAAGCAGAATAGTTGAATTAGTATTTGTGTTAAGCATAATAAAATCCAAGCAATATTGACGCGGAGCGAGCGAGTTAAAAAATACGGCAAACAGGTCATTCATTATGCTGGAACCACCTTAAGTCGTAAAGTATAATATAATAATAATAATAATTTAATTCTTGAAAAAGCGCATTACATATAAATCTCAATGCTCTTTACAAGTAAATAAGAAAATATAAAAAATAAAAAAAAATATAGAAAATAAATATATAGAAGAATATAAACAATTATAAAAAATTATCGGGACTCGTCAAAGGAGTAAGGTGACTAGTATAAATTATGTAAGTGGTTCGTTCTGTTCAAACAAAAAAGTCTTGAGTCTCTGTTTAAATGATTGGGTAGATGGTGCGTTTCTCACGACCAATGGGAGATCGTTTCAGAGTAGTGGCGCACACGATGAGAAAGCACGACCACCATAGTTTTTCGTTCTAAATGTAGGTCTTGACAGCCGCAAGTTGTCATTGGCATTTGAACGAAGAATCCTTGTTGGTTTGTGAAGACTGAGTAAGTCTGTCAAGTACTTTGGAGCCAAACCATTTAAGATCTTATATGTGATGAGAAGAATCTTGAAGATGATGCGTTTATGTATAGGGAGCCAATGGAGTTTACGAAGAATTGGGGTGATGTGATCCGATCTCCTGGTTTTTGTAACCAGACGAGCGGCTGAGTTCTGTATACGTTGAAGTTTTGAGATATCTTTATCAGGGAGACCATACAGAAGACTGTTGCAGTAATCCAGTTTCGAGGTAACAAAAGCATGGATCAGTTTCTCTGTGCTCGGTTGATCAAGATCAAGGCAGTATAGACAGTAATGTATAGTAACTGATAAACTTATGGCCATCGATTGTCTTCCATTGTTGTTACTGTGCGTCTATCCCAGTCACTCCTTTGTTAATTTTCTTCCACTGTTGTTACTGTGCGTCTATATCAGTCTATCCCAGGCACTCCTTTGTTAATTGTCTTCCACTGTTGTTACTGTGCGTCTATATCAGTCTATCTCAGTCACTCCTTTGTTAATTGTCTTCCACTGTTATTACTGTGCGTCTATATCAGTCTATCTCAGTCACTCCTTTGTTAATTGTCTTCCACTGTTGTTACTGTGCGTCTATCTCAGTCACTCCTTTGTTAATTGTCTTCCATTGTTGTTAGTGTGTGTCTATATCAGTCTATCTCAGTCACTCCTTTGTTAATTGTCTTCCACTGTTGTTACTGTGCGTCTATATCAGTCTATCTCAGTCACTCCTTTGTTAATTGTCTTCCACTGTTGTTACTGTGCGTCTATATCAGTCTATCTCAGTCACTCCTTTGTTAATTGTCTTCCATTGTTGTTACTGTGCGTCTATATCAGTCTATCCCAGTCACTCCTTTGTTAATTGTCTTCCATTGTTGTTACTGTGCGTCTATATCAGTCTATCTCAGTCACTCCTTTCTTAATTGTCTTCCATTGTTGTTACTGTGCGTCTATATCAGTCTATCCCAGTCACTCCTTTGTTAATTGTCTTCCACTGTTGTTACTGTGCGTCTATATCAGTCTATCTCAGTCACTCCTTTGTTAATTGTCTTCCATTGTTGTTACTGTGCGTCTATATCAGTCTATCCCAGTCACTCCTTTGTTAATTGTCTTCCACTGTTGTTACTGTGCGTCTATATCAGTCTATCTCAGTCACTCCTTTGTTAATTGTCTTCGCTCTTTCATTTTCTCTTTGTCCGGCCTCAACCCGGTCGATGTTCGTTAACATTTAATCGATATTCCCACCTACTACTTAATATTTACACGCCGGGCGCGCTGTGTTGATGAATGAATGTTTTATACCAATACAATTTTACTACCTGCATAGTTTTCTCATTGAACAATATAAATAAGCATTGAGAAACAAGTTTTGAATAATATGTTTTTAAGAAGAATATTATATGCATGTCCAAAATGCACAATGTGTACTTTAATAATCCCTATAGAATAGAACTCAGTAGGGATTCCGTTACATAAACAACTGCTTAGCTTTCAAACTCTAATCAGCGTCGTGCAATATTAATAGGCGTTTCCCAATATACGGTTGAGTGAATCCTGTACTGGCCAAAGCCTCGCCGGTTTCATTGCATACCATCGTGTTCTGAGATTTGTATTAATGATAAGATGGCTTTTATTGGGCGATTTGACAATGAAGCACCTAAAGTTGCTAATTAAACAATATATAATTTACATGATAACACCATTTAGAAAAACAGCTATTGTAATGAAACCGAAGCTTTGGACAGTACACGATTCACTCGACTGTATCTTGGGAAACGCCTCTTGACGCTCGTTCAACTTTTACTAAATTCGCTGGTAAACGAATTCGCAACGAAACGCTTTGTAAATTTGTAAAACACAGCGAAACGCTTTTTTGGATGGCAAAACAGAGGGAAAGGAAAGTGTTGCAATTGAAAGCGAAATGACTTCAGTAAAAGCCACTTTTGGACCATCTTTAACTTTCTGACGATTTTTAAAACATTTATCGTTTCATCAATAATTGTATCACAATCAAAACGCTGTATATTTTTGGATACAGCGAATTGATTTGCAGTAGAGATATACGAAACTGCGGGACCGAGCGGTTGGGAAGCTTACACCATGAAAAGTGTAGGTGATACTAATGCATTTAATTGGCATAATGACGCCCCAGTGCCTTCAAGTTGCGAAAGAAAATGTAAATTGCCCGCCGCATCTAGGTGCCATTTGGCAAGGAGCTTGGTCACAATCTGCTTGTTCTTGTGCCTCTTCGCCATCCTCTCCTCGTCAGTTTATTTGGGACTGAGGCAACATCTGAATGGTAAGCTTTGCTAACCTCCATGCTTCGTGTTTTCTTGTTCACAGATTCTTACTTTGGAGTGAACACAATTATCATTTCTCTAAAAGAAGATATATTTAGAACGATAAAAGTTTAAGTTTCACTTTGTTGTAATTCCATCATTGCACTCTGGACATGAAGTAGTATATATATATATGATTTTTTTTTTAATGATTATTTTCAAAAGGGCTTAAAAGCTTTCCAAAGCTTCATTATAATGAATTTCAAATATTATTTTTCCCTAATCCCAAACAACTACATACTGCTTTGCAACTGAAGCCGAAATGAAATCATTCTATGCAAAAATGTAGTCAGCAAACTTGGAGCTTACTGACAGTGTACTATAGTTGACGCGTAGTCGATGAGTGAATGAAATCTCTCGCAATTATTTGCGTTACTCCAATTCTAATCGAATAGTGAAAACAGATGTCTGTAACCTATTAACAGTCAACCTGAATGGAAAAGTTATTAAGAATTGTAAATTAGATCGACTTTAATTGTAGTATTCTCATGAAAAGCCGTCTGGAATGACTTTAAATCGAACCTCGACAGCTAGTGAAGGGCTGCAGAATATTTCAAGAAACTTCGATTACAAGGTAATAGAATGATTTCAAATTGAAGGAATGTCGGCTCGTTGTTTTTGGTTACATTTATGCTGATTTTGTGAGAACATAATCCGAGATAAACAATCGTTTTTCGAGACCTTTTTGAAAATCGTTGATTGATTTTACGTGTTTTCCAGTTCAAAAAAGGTTTAGACTTTGTGAAGATGTAACGATAGCGAAGCACGCCATAACATTAAAGTGGATTCCTGTTTATCTCGACATTGAAATGGCTTCTTGATTGACAACCAGATACGCCATAACATTGAAACGACTTCCTTTAACGAAGTTCTGCAAGAACTAGCTCAATAGTCTAGTCGTGTTTACATGTCAATCAATGCCTTTCTGATCATGATTTCAGGTGCTGGGCTTGTATGGCCAAAAATCATGACCAATTCGTCGACCAACCAAAGCAGATATGCCGATAGTGAAGTCCAACTTCCTTCGACACAGCGCGGCAACCATCGTTCTTGGCATTATAATACTTTGATTCTACGTGCATGGCTTGGAACCTGCTTGGGTTTGGGTCTCCTAATAGCACTAACTCTTGTGTTCTTGATATGGAGCTTTTTGTGGAAGAAATATCAACCCGTTATGAGAAAACTCTGCACTGATACAAGAAGAGACTCAAATCTGAGAGATTCCGATGAAAGATACTGCTTAGAACTGAAAGAAATCGAGAAACAAGGCTGTTATTTAGAGAATGTACCTGAATAGTGACTTAAACATGGATTGTTTGGACATTGTGTCTTTGAAAACTATACTCGAGAAGCACTTTTGATTGTATTTTGCCATCTGTTCATGAGTGGGTTTAGGGAAGGCTCTATAATATATGAAATGATTTGTCCCACAGTATTTGTGCTACCAATGGAGATATAATATCAGCCCGGGATATCAGAAACCAAGTCACTGTCAATCTAACTTTAATACCAGAAAATACTTCCAAAATGGTGTCTGCAAATCTAAACTCCTGTGTAGACCAGAACCGCTTCATTTTATTTTAGACAAAATAAGTCCAGTTCATAAAATAACTGAACACCAGGCCTTCCATCTACATGTGCACGTTTGAAAACATGTTTTTCAGCGGTAAAAAAACGTTTTATTTTTCATTCATACGAGCGTCTTTGCATCGTTATTAAACGTGAGGGCAAAACGGAGAAGAAAAATCATTTTCAACTAGCTGGCCTTCATTCTAGATTATTATTTGCTTTAGTACTGCTCGCGGCTGCCATGGGCGCCTATCATATGCAGCCCGAAAAAGTCCTCCATCGGTTGTAAAGCGCATTGAGACAATGTGAAATGCGCTATATAAGAAGTTATTATTATTATTATCGTATTATTTTGAATGTCTGACGAATATACAGAAATCGACTTCGAAGCAGGAATTTCATTTTTTTATTTTTTTTACAATCGTTGCAATATTTCCCTCGACTCGTTCAAGCGGTGTTTCTGCGACATCAAAGCATATTATCGCAAGTACTGATCAAGGTTGTTTTCTCTAGGGGTTAACCAAAGACTTAAGATGCAATATCACTGATTGTCATCTCTCATTATCTCATATTGGAAGATTAAATTGGACTTTCAAAGCAGTGTGTTAGTTAGGAGAGGAGAGAGAGATATTTGTTTATATATATATACTTATATAGAGAGAGTAATGAAGAGAGCGAGTTAGAAGAGATATTTGTTAATATGTATACACCTGTTTCGAAAAAGGTGTCAGAGAGAAAGGCGATAGGAGAATGGTGAATGGTCATTCTAAGACCAGATGGAACTATAGATGTGTATGTATATGCAAATAACCTGACAATTTAGTTCATAAAGCTTTCAGTAATTGTAAGTAATTATTACGAAACCAAAATAGAATAATTTAAACTGGCCAGCAGTCAACTTTGGTCTTTGAATAAGCATTCTCCTATCTCCTTTCTCTCTGACAACCTTTTTTGAAATAGGTGTATAAGAGAAAGAGAGAGAGAGTAATGAAGAGTGAGTTAGAAGAGAGAGATTTGTTAATATATTAGATAGATAGATAGAGAGTAATAAGAGAGGGAGAGAGTAATGAAGAGTGAGATATAGAGAGTAATAAGAGAGAGAGTAATGAAGCGAAGGCCGGTTTGCATGTGGAAATTGAATACTGTCGAACCTCTACTAACGGCCACCTCCCCACAACGACCACCTCTCTAACGGGCAGGGTTTTTATCCCGGCCACCAACCAGTCCATATACATTTATTCGTTTTTGAAACCCCATATTTCATCGTCCGTCTAGGTTCCCAATGAATCATGGGAGGTAATAAAAACAGTAATAAAAACTGTTTTGAATAAAGTCGCTAACAACAACAATAGGGATCTCAATTATGTCGATGATTTTAGTTTTAGAATCAGGATAAGATTAAAGATGTCCGACGCAGGTGTTTACAATCCATGTACTTGAGTTTGAAGGGACTGAAATCTTTAAAATGAAAACTGATCAGTAAAATACTCAAGTATCTTTTCTCGTCTCATTTTCCAAACAAGTTCGCACTTAAATAAAGTATAATCTTTTTTAGAAAAGTGCACAGGATTTCGAGGGATTATAGTGGTGTTCCGTCATCAACTCGTACAATTAGTCTAGTGCACATTAGTGTCCTCTAATTCCATCGTGTTGTTTTCATTACTGGTTTATGAAATCCGCTCTAAACAAACTGACATAAATATCTGCTTTGCTGATTTCCCCTAACATTCAATTACAAAGGGAGATAAGCCGGGAGGTTGTATATTAAAATTGTAGTCGTAGTCGAAATGTCTAGGCAAGAATCTCGCGTTCGATAAGTTCTCATACGCGGGAGTCGAGTAACACAGCGTCGTTTCAGTTTAGACATCCGGGACCCGCGGTTCTGATACTAATTACGTCACTGGAAACCTTTCATTTCTTGTCCTAGTAGGTTTAAAAAAAAAATGCTTCTAGCTGCTTCTCAAAGTAATTTTGCGCGACATTGATTGGTTGATATCGTAATTGGTAGACTGAATACAGTGAGTATTGTTCGAGGGTTAGTTTGATTGGTTGATATCGTAATTGGTAGACTGAAT
This sequence comes from Actinostola sp. cb2023, assembly GCA_033675265.1. Taxonomy (NCBI): domain Eukaryota; kingdom Metazoa; phylum Cnidaria; class Anthozoa; order Actiniaria; family Actinostolidae; genus Actinostola; species Actinostola sp. cb2023. The sequence goes on along the minus strand of JAUJYZ010001112.1, from coordinate 3,837 downwards.
ACAGTGAGTATTGTTTTAGTTTTAGTCTAATGCATGAAGGATGCGTTCTCGAGTGCTTTTATTTTCACTCCATATTCGGATCCTTTTTTTTCCTTTTCGCCGTTTTTTTTTTTTTTTTTGAATGGCAGCGTAGGAGACTGGGAACAGCTAGGATCCTTCTCAGTCTTTTTCTTTCTTTCTTTTTCGGAAAAGCCAGGATTCTTAGAGTTCACGAACATTAGTTAAATGTTTAATAATTCCATGCAGAAAATTTAGCTATATTGAGAGACCCTCGAGGGGGGTAGGGAGAGAGTTACCCCCAATCCCCTCTCCCCACCGTCATGAATGGACAGTAGAACCTTCAGTTTTTAAAATGTCATAAACAGAGGTTAATAAAAGTCGCGCGAGACTGGGAAGGGTCAGATGGAAAATTCCCTATGCCCAGTCCTCTGCGTCATTTCCTTAGGTCGACGTAGTACAACGTTGACAGCTTTAACAAAACAAATCAAATTGAGAATCATTCAGTTATCACGTGATGTATATCTATTTCTTCTTCGTCGTATTTTGTACAAATATAGAATTCTACTGACTTAAAGTAGTACATTATTTGAAAGGAATTCTATTGCCAGCTTGCAAGCATATTATTACCGCTGGCTTCTCTCTTGGGGCGCGTTCACACTGAGATCGCTTTAGCTGGGTCGATCTCAGATCGATCTTAGGGTGCGTTCACACTGGAGGAGTTGTAGATCGATCCTCGCATTTGACCTAGATCGATCTCAGATCGATCGCAGTACGATCTAGTACGATCTCAGATCGATCTAGTACGATCTCAGATCGATCTAGAACCCGTGTGAACGCGCCCTTACTCTCTGCCTTCAATAACTAGTTGATCTGTTCGCACACACGAACACCAAAGGATCAAACCAACACAAATACGTCTCACAATCGACATTCTTTGTTCTGAATCAAACTGCAGATATATATCAATAGTATCAATCTGTAAACCAAACCAACTTGACGGTCTCGACGTGTGTTTTATTTGTTTGCTTTGGTTTTTATATCGTTTTTCCGTTTTGTTTTTCAACTTTCCCTTAATTGATTGAAACAAGTTCGTGAAATTGTGCGACTCCATCTGTCAGCCCGATGACCATAAATAATGAACTTCGTAATATATTAATATTGTTTTAGATTTTCCAAACCTGAATCATGTAAGCTGTAGCCTCTCCTACAAACGATGGAGTTGCGTGGACTAGTATGTTGCGCGGAAAACTGGGAACTACTATGTTGCGTGGAGAAGTATTTACTGTAAAACACGAGGAAGCATAACAAGAATATAGGTGTTGTCTTGAAGTTTATAATTATTATTGAAAAATATTTTTCAAACATTCATCTCAAGATTCAAAATCAGGGAACGATTATATTAGAATACCAGACATCTATAAGACACTTTTCGCTCGCTCTAGCACGTGCGCGCGCTGTTAGTTTTGAATTGTATGCGCTCGTATTTTAACGTTTTCCATCACACTGAAGAAGGTCTCTGATCAGAGACCGAAACGTCTGTTTGAAAAATATTTTTCAATAATAATTATAAACTTCAAGTCAGAGACAACACCTATATTCTTGTTATTATGTTACCTGACTGTAACTTCACAATTTTTAACGAGGAAGCATGTTGTGTGCCAAACTCACTTACTTCAAGGTGCAGTAATACGAGCAACAAAATCAGTAACTTGTCGCGCAACATTGTTCAGATTGTTACGTAGCAAGTTGCAGAGCAATGTTTCTCGTATTACCATCGTTCGTGCAACTTGTCGCACAACACATTTTCGTGTTGCAGGTTGCAAAACTTTGTTGCATGAAGTAGAAAGAGCTTCTACTTTGCGCAACAAAGTTTTGTAACCTGCAACACGAAAATGTGTTGCGCGACAAGTTGCACGAACGATGGTAATACGAGAAACATTGCTCTGCAACTTGTAACGCAACAATGTTGCACGACAAGTTGCACGATTTTGTTGCCCGTATTACTGCACCTTCAACCTTTGATACCTCGCTATTCAAACTTGTCACCGTATTCAAAATGAAGCGTACCCTAAACAGTCCCATAATTCCCCGCAAAACATACTAGTTACCAGGTTTCCGCGCAATCCTGAATTTGCGAATGGACGGCTTGTTCCCAGTCCCTTCTCCTTTACTTCGTGAGAGTAGATGGAGAGAGTCTGGGAACGTAATATAAATGTAGAATGTGTTTTAGCCAAGAGAAATCCTTTTGGCTCTGTTACTTATCGACTTGATCATAGCTCCATCCATCACTACGTCATTGTATAGATTCCACGTGTCTAGTTTGAGTCTGCGCAGTGCAAACCTAAAATCCTTGTCACGTGGGTCAAGTTTTCTTTTTAATTTCATCTTCGTACTGGTCCATCTCGTAATGCTCGGTGTTACGATTTCGCCACACGTGAGACATACTCGTGTCGCCATGGTATGATACCGGTCTGCTCATGCGCCTACGACCGAGTCGTAGTTGTACATCGTCATGCTGATTGCACGCAAAGTTGTCTTGGTTCAAGGAGGGACACGATGCAATTCGACCAAGTGTAAACACCTCGTACGAAGACATACTGTCATCACGAGTAGCGCATTGTTCCGTGTATTCTGGGTCCCACATGTCCCCGTCGAAGTCATCTTCTCTTATGTCATGTTGACTTGCGGCGAATAGTCGGTCGCGCGTTTCGAAGAGCTCATCGTGTAAATCCCGGTTATCGGATGCCAGTTTCATGATTTCAAATTCTGCTTCTTCGCGTTTGTTTACCTCGTCTTCGAGCTGAGACTCAAGCAGAGTCACCTTTTCGGCCAGAGCTAAGACGCCCGTGTTGTCGTCCTCTATGAACGAGTTTTCTACAGCTTGTGAACTCCTTCATCTGCGCCCCGCTGTCAATACTTGGCCACTTTGTTACTTCCCTGCAACTGTTAAAGCGATTTGAGCCTCGATCAGACAAGCAAAGGTCCGCAACAGAGGCTGCTTTCCATGGCAAAGTGTCTCTCCATGTTGTATGTTGACTAACATCCTCAAGGCTTTTGAAATGGCGTAGAAAAAATTGATGACTTTCTGCAATTTCGGTGGTCCTTCTTTCGGCTGCTTCTCGACGCTTTTTCTCTTCTTCGAGCTCCTTGAGTAACATCTCCACATCGGAGCTGTCAAATCCACTGCAGCAAGAGCTGTCGTAGTCGCTGAAAACCGCTGAGGTGCGGTTGCTTTTCACTTCGTCCAACTGTCGCTTGGTGTCTTCGTGTTTCTTGCGTTCTTTCAGTAACTCGAGTTTGAGAATTTGGACTTCGTTTAGTCGTCCTTTCAGGCTCTCGAGAAAAGCTCCGACATCTGAGAATTTAAAATATATATAACAACTATAAGTGAGAGTTCTAAATATAAGAATGTAGTAGTGACCGAAGAGCCATTGAATTTAGTCATTGTTTGTGCCCAGAGTACTGAGGCCCCGTCCTAGTCCACACTGATCCGTTTTTGAAAACCTCCGTTTTCCCGCCTTTGACCGAAAACGAATAAAAAGCAGTCTGCGTCCACACTAGCGTTTTTACATCGTTTTCGACCGTCCACACTAGGGGATGAAAACGATGATCCAAAGATGCGTTTTCGTCACCAGGCTCTGCTCGGACGTTTTTTTTCTGTTCAATACGCATACTCCAGTAGTGCCAGCGATACTATCGGCTATTCCGGCGGGAAACTGGGCTGAGTTGTGACGTAGAGTTTCTCGGAAATGTTCCGGTTGGGACGTAAGCGTTTCTGAAAAGCTCCGTTTTTGCCGTCCAGACTAAAACGATAGACATGTGTTTTGAAAAGTCTCC
>JAUJYZ010001533.1:105000-204989 GCA_033675265.1 Actinostola sp. cb2023 | reverse complement strand
CTTGCATTTCGTTGATAAGCTGCTGACAAGCCGACGAACATTCTCTGGTAATACCTAACTTGGAACGCTACAGAGAAGATTAGGCATGGCCTCCGTGATTTTAGTACGCCGCGAGCGGTAAACCCTATGCGCTAGGGGTGACCACTTGCAGATTTGGCGTAGAAACATGACGACGAACGAGGGAAAAAAAACCGTCCTTAATCTTAGAACTTGGGCCTCCAACAGGGAAGCCCAAGTAATTAAATAGGCAGTCTAGCGACTGCATGGAAGGCTAATGCTGTGAAGCCATAATAAAAACGAATAGACAAATAAGTTAAGGAAAATGATTTCAAGGAGAATCAAATAGATAAAAGAGAGAAAATGAAAGAAGAAAATTATTGAGAAAAGAATTGTAAACGTGAAAAGAAAAGGTGATGTTGGTTGTGACAAAAATAAAATAAAAACCGTTTGTAATCAAAGAGTGCAGATTTCAAGTCATTAACGTAACGGATATGAACGGTCATATGAACGGAAAATCGACAACAAACAAACAGGTCTGGCACTACAGCTCCCTTCGGTTCTACACGAAGGGAATAAAACTAGCGAAATGTGACTGTTATTTAAAAATATAAATCAAACATGGGAGACAGTTCGTTAATCTTAACAATCACATTTATTTGGAGAAACAGATATATGCACCTATCATCGGTTATCCCCTGGGGGAGGGGGGGGGGGGGGGGGGGGACCCCGGGAAGGGAGGGACTTTGCAAAAGGGCCTTGCAAAAGTGTTAATTTCCCCCTGGTTAAGTGGGGACATAGAACAAAACAAATGACACCCTCCCTAGAGTAGCCTCCTTTGCAGCCGTTGTTAGTATCATCACGCAAGTTCTCTGAGGATCACTAAATAAAAAATTCCAAACAAATATCCGTCATTTTCCCTCCCCCAGGGAGAATAGAAAAAACAGCGTTCAAAACCGTCCCTAAAAGTACCCATGCAAAAACCAGTATTTGCCCGGGGTCCCCCCAAGGGGATAAACCGATGATAGGTGGACATAATAGAACTGTAACTAATGGTTAATAGACTACTGTATGTTTTAATACTTTGCTAAAAGTATGTAATATTCTAGAAGGACCATCGTGGCACGTCAACTTCAAATGGTTCGGCGACGTTTTTTTTTTTTTTTTGGCCTGGTGGAAATTATATGAAGGTACTGTCAAAAAAACTGAACACATATTTACGAGAGAAAACTCCACTGGACGCATTGCTTGAAAGGTTGTGCTGGATTACTGATGCAGAAAAGCACAGAATCATTGGTAAATAGAGTCTTACTTTACCACTCCGCGTAATAAATCACACATCCGAGGCACATGGAAGAAACGTAGCTTGTTACGTTTGCCATCGATAAGAAGTAGAATATTGACGAGAGTTGACAAAATTGACAAAATGGAGTCGAACCAAAAAGCCGGTTGAGACGAGAATAGAACCAACAATACATCTGGTGTCATTCGGGAAGGGTTTCTAGTCTTCGCTGCGTCATCGTTCGTTTGAGTATTTTTTAAAAATTCGACTCAATCGGATTTTCCGAATGAAATCCGAATGAATCCGAGTCAACCGAAAAAAATTTGGAATAATTACCGTTACGGACATTTACTTACGGAATTACCCACTCGATGGCATTAGTAGGCACTCCTTCCCTAGAAGGCCCGTTAGCAACAAAAACATCCACTGACGAACATGACGATTTGGTATATTACTTGAAAATTAATAATGTAGAAAGAAAGAAAACAGTAAGGACAGGAATGCAAAATCAATGTAGCAGTGATATATCATCCGTCTGCATAAATAAAGATATTATATCTATTATTCTTATTATTTATATTTAAGTGGCAGTACTGCTAGTGGTATTCATCACAAACCTACTCTCTCACAGCAGGAGGTGTAGGATTATTACGGGACGGTGTTAAAGTGAAGGTTGCAGGTTGCAGGTTGCAGCGTAGCAGGTTGGCAGTTGCAGGTCAAAACGTACAGTGCAACCCCGGTATTTTCAAAATAACTCAAATCAACTTTCCCTGGATTATTTTCTCAGTCGATTTAATACTCCCCATCGCGCCGTCATTTCGAAAAATGTTTTGGACCGAGAATTCGGAAAAAATATTTTAAAAAGTATCCGGAAACTAAGATCCCGGAAGACCCTGAAGAAATTATAAAATGTCCACAATCAGGCAAATGCCAATGGGTGAGGACAGGCTGTGTTCGCCACCTACGTTCAGCTTCAAAATCAGTCAATGAGGTTTTCTTTTCTCTGATTCAGATTGCAGGGAGATCTGCGGAATAGGAATTTAAAAAAAATATCCTGTCTTTTGGCTTTCCACGAAAAAAACCAAATTCAGCCGCGCCAATCTTTAAGAACAGGTCACCCAAACACAATAATTATCCCACCACAGGAAAAAACCCATAGTGCTAAAGATGGGCGGCTGATTTGTCGCTGTCATTAAAAACATGACTATCTGGCCAATTGGATTGAAAAACAACCACTAGAAAAAACCACGGGACAAGTTGAATTTTACTCCTCAAAGTTAAGAAAGTGTTATTCTGCGGGTAGGTTTTATTCGTGGGAAAGAAAGAAAACGAAAAGACAGGATAGTTTTGTTAAAGTCCTATTCCTGCATATCATCAGCAGCTATATTGGTAAACGTTACCTGACATATAGGGGTGCCTGAACATATAGGGGCGAGGGGATGGGTTGGTCAAGATTATATCGAAAACGTTAACCTGACATATAAGGGGCGCCTGACATATAGAGGGCACGTTTACCTGATCTAGAGGGCGCTAGGGAAGGGGAGGGGTTGGTCCAGATAAGAACCGTTACTGACATATCGGGCGCCCTGGACATATAGGGGCGAGGGGAGGGGGGTACAGATATATCGAAACGTTGTACTCTACATATAGCGGGCGCCTGACATAGAGAGGACACATTACCGACATATAGGGGCGCTAGGGAGGGGAGGGGTGTCCAGATAGAACGTTACCTTGACATATAGTAATAATAATTTATTTTTAATATGTTTTCACGGGTAGATTACTCAGGATTACTAATACAACACTAAGATGAAAAACTACTAAAATAGTCTGTTTTCGTTTGATCGGGAAACCTACGGCACGGAGATAATCGTGACACGAAAAGGGAAAAATTGCATTTAAAAAATAATAGTTTTCAGGTGGTATCGGTCGATTTATTTACAGAAATTTATTTACGTGTAGCTATTGTAGTCTCAATTTTCTTCTTGACTGAAGCATCATCATCCTTCTACCTAGTATTACTATTTAAAAAACAAAAAAAAAGTTTTTAAATATTATGATTAATAAAAATGTATATTGTTATCTATTGGTAAGGCTAGGTATTAAAATGAATATAGATAGCCAGGGAACCTTCAGATCGCTGGCGGCTTTTCTGAGAATAGAATCGTGAGAAAAAAAATACAATCAAATCACAAGTCTGTGATTGTCCCCCCCCCCTGAAATAGGGATTTACATCGGCATCGTATATAATAGTCCAGGTCCCTCCACCCCCACCCCTCCCCTCCCTAGTTGCACCCTATATTTTTGGTCAGCGCTTTATATTGTCAGGAGCCCCTATATTTCAGGTAATAACGTTACCAACCCGGTCTATCATCGAGCCAATATCCCTTGCAATCGGAAAAAAGGGGAAAAAACAAAAAAACAGAGGAAAAAAAACTCATGCATGGCGACTGATTTTGAAGCTGAAACGTGGTGCGAACACAAGCCTTTCCTCACTCATTGCGACATTTTAATAATTTCTTTAGGGGCTTACCGGGATCTTAGGTTGCGGGGGGTCTCTTTTAAAAATAGTTTTTCCGAAATTCGTTTTCCCCCCCCCAAAAAATGTTCGAAATGACGGCGGCCGATAGTATTTAAATGGACTGAGAAAATAATACCAGGGAAAATTTGGTTTGAGTAATTTGAAAAAAATAACGGGGTGTTGCAAACTGAAGTTTGACCTGAAACCTGCAACCTGCAACCTGCAAACCTGCAACCTGCCCAAACTGCAAACCGCAACCTGCCAACCTGCACCATGACAACCTGCAACCTGAAACTGGCCAACACCGCAACCTGGCATACCTGACAATTATACCAACGGCGTGTAGGATGATAATGTTGAATGAGAACTTTTAAAATTATACTACTTTGCTCGACAGTATTTCCAACATTTCTAAAGAAGAGTTTGAGCATTGTGGATTGAAATTGAAAACTCCGGACATATAAGTTGCGCTCTCTTTATAGACACCCAAATTGCTGAAACTAGTAATGGTAATTACAAAACTACGGTAAATTTTCTCTTCGCTTTCAGGACCTAAACTATGGAATGAAATAGACATGTCATTGAAAATTAAATCAAAAGCTACTTTAATTTTAAATCCAAATTTTTATATCTGATATAATTGGAAAATACTAGCTTTTCCAATCAACACCACGTCCTCTACTGCATCTGTTGTTGTGCACATGTAGTGTGTGTATTTTGTCTATTCATATTTTTCGTTATATGTCTCCTTTTCTCTCTACAGTTTAATGCAAATTGATAATTTGTCATCATTTTTGTCTGACCTCACAAAGTTATTCCAGATACCCTGTACCAATGCTTTAGGACTATATTAAATTTGGTTCATCAGATCATCCTCCTTAGGCAGTCATCACCATCATCATTCCTGTACCGATCACACTGATAATAAACTCAGTGTAACAATTAAGACACTCGATCTATTAGCGCGAACTAGGGCTTTTCATAAAGCATAAAGCTATTTTACTTTTTTTTTTTTTTTTTTTTTTTTTTTTTTCTTTTTTTTTTTTTTTTTTTTTTTTCTTTTTTTTTGTTTTTTTTTCTTTTTTTTTTTTTTTTTTCTTTTTTTGTTTTTTTTTTTTCTTTTTTTTTTTTTTTTTTTTTTTTTTTTTTTTTTTTTTTTTTTTTTTTTTTGTTTTTATAGGTAATAAAAACCTTACAAATGTTTTTTATTATCTTTTTTTTTGAAACAAATGAGTGAAACCAATTGTAACGGAAGTGCTCTTAATTACATTAATTATCAACAGCTAGTAGCTAGAACCTTCGTTTGTTTGACCTTTGGTCACTCGGTAAACACTAGTATCTGATTGTGAACGGCAAGTATTGTGAACGACTGATTAGCAACTTTAGCCCGCACCGTTGGTACGTATTGATTATATTACATGCTGCATTATTAGTTTCTTATTCTATGATTTGATTTTTGTTAGTTAGTTTATAACACATTAACTTTCAGTTCACCTTGATCCATTAAAACACATCACAAATCCAGTGACAAATTAAAGACTGTGGTGTTGTCGGATTGTGAGTAGAGCAGTCGGCCAAATAGTAGTTTATTATCAGCCAGAGATGTGATCAGCGCACAGTTCGGAGTCTGTCGCTACAAGATGTGATCAGCGCACAGTTCGAGTCTGTCGCCTACACCAATAAACATATTTCTATCGTCATACAAAAAGTATAAAAAAGATATACCAATACAACTGCCAAGAACAGAACAGAAACTGATTTCCACAGTCGAATAAGACTAAAGTATAAATAGGTATTAAGAGTGTATCCATGAGTGGACCAGGCAGTCGTGACACATGACATCTCTCTGATCTCAATGAAACTAAACCAGAAGAAAGCCCTCACCTGAAAACTCATACTGCCAAAGTATGACATTTTTTGATTATTTCAGGGGGGAGTTAGACCACCCCCCCTCGTTTCTGCAGGGGAAGGACTGAATTTCCATAGCAAAATAATACCTACTTCACACACCTCTCTTTCCCTCCATTTACAATCAATTCAGTTCTTACTTCCCCTGAGGAATAAATGGTCCTTTAGCAGCTTACAGAGGAGACTACAGTCGCGTGACTATAATACCTGTCAATTGGGGTCTGTCAATAAATATACTGTCACACAACTGATTTGTGTGAAGTCAAAAACCCAAATATTTGACCTCAAATATCTCGAATGAGAAACCTTGTGCAAACCCCAAAACACTTTTCTGTGTTAGATCTACCCTTCAACTAAGAATAACTGAAATAAAAATGTTTGGGATATATTTTAGTCTTGGCACAATGTGTCACAGCAGGAGTCAACCCAAACAGTAAAATTGTTACCTACTTACAGCGAAAAGCTCGCAACTTACATCCCATAATCAATAAACTAACTCTTTTCCATGCTTAATCTCGTTTATTAACAACCACTTTCCTTGTACAATACTCAAATATGAGTTTATATTTGAAAGAACAGCAGTCGCTGTTGCAATATCAACTCTAAATTGCACAAACGATTAGATGCAACAATGAGTATTTTGTAATCATTCGATCCTATGTCATTTCAATACAAAAACATTATTGCTGAGTGAATAAGACTTACATATGTTGCTCACCGACGTACGTTCCTCCTTGGTCTCTGCCGTCCAAATCAATTAGCCATTACCAAAACGAGCAGGGGACTGGGACCAAGTCCGTAAAACTAATTCAATTTGATACTAGTAAAATTAGGCATCATTTTCTGAGAGAGCAGATCAAACTTAGCTAGTCTGGAAAGTTTGGTGAACTTCAGCTTAATATTGACGATGCTAGATGGCACCAAAGATGTCTATTTTTCCCATACAAACTCTGTAAATTTTTGACGTTGTCCAGCCAAACCATACATTCACTGTAAACATTTTGGCTGGACAACACAATTTCAAACGTTTATAATTCCAACAGAATTCGCCCAAATCACATCAAACTTTGCACAGATGCTAATTTCAACATGCTCTTTCATGTCATGAACTAAATTTCGTAATTACATTAATTTTAATAAAACTCATTCCCAGTCCCCTGCTCGATTTGATAGTGGCTAATAAGATCGCAATTGTTGACCTCACACGTTTCTGGTTGAAATTCGAGAATGCCATTACATCTTCTGAACATTTTGTTGTCAACCGTCTAATGTTGAAGGCCGAGCTTCGTTTAAGTACTCAATTAGCTTTGTCTTGGTAGTACAAATACAATTCCTACATCTTTACTACAGTTTTGCGAAGATTTACGACATTTCTTTCCTGACAAACTTGCGCTGCACTGGATTGCGTGACCAGTATTTGGTCAGCGGTATCTCACATATACAGGTAGCCCATGACACAAAAATAAAGGAAATGGCCATTTTCGCATGGAAAATGATATATAAAATCAAGGAATGTTTTTGTTTTATTCCCATTTTGAATCATTGGTTATAGTTTTGTTTTTCCCATTCATTCAAAAAACCATCAATGGGAAGAATTCGTTTTCCCAATGATTTGAACAACAATTACATCAACAACAACAAAAATATGACCTACCTTTTTTTTCCTTTTTTACAATTATTATTTTCAATTTAATTAACTAAAATAAGGTAAATAATGGCACTCAGGGTAACTGATAAGCTATTCTAGAGCTGAGTAACAATATTTGATTTTGAACATGACAAAAAAAATCGAACATGACAAAAAGTATGGATCGATTTTAGAATTTTTTCCTGTGTTTATTTGTTAAATGAAAATGCATATCGGCTACCTAAAAGAATACATATTTACATTGACAATCAACTCTCGCCTTGAGGACACCTCACTAAAATACGGACACTCAATCACGGAAAACAAACAGTCCTCGGACTAAGCCAAACGTACTAAAATGTTAACTCTCGCTATTGCGGACACCACATGGTCCCAGGGTTGTCCCTATGGGGGGGGGGGGGGGGGGGGGGGTATACTCCCTTTGTCCAAGTGGCAGGGGTGATCGGTGATGGGCGGTCGGTTTTGAAAACGACCCCTAAAAGGTATGCAGAAATCAAAAGAGCTCTTGAAGTCATGTTCATTTCGACCCCCTAATAGGTACGACCATATATAGTTGTTACGTAACTGACTTTTGAGTCATAACCCTAAAAGGTACACACAGGAAATATTTTCAACCTTAAAAGGACCGCCGATCACCCCGATCAAAGGGAGTATACCCCCCCCCCCCTGGGGCATGAGTCAAGTGCATGAGTCAACTCTGTCATAGGGACAACCCTGGGACCATGTGGTGTCCGCAATTGCTGGTTTGCGCGTTACGTCATGGCAGCTATGTTGGTGCCAGATAACAAAGCCTTCCTCATTAACTTCTCTTGTTTGTACCACCAACATGGCTGCTGCGTCTTTCAGGTGATTGATTGCAAACCAGCAATAACGAGAGTTAATTTTAGTACGTTTCGCTTAGTCCGAGAACTGTTTGTTGTCCGTGATTGAGTGTCCGCATTTTAGCAAGGTGTCGCTTTTCTATGGTCTGTACTCTTATCGACCATAGAAATGACGTCAGAAAATGATCAAAACTTTGCAGTGAAACCACAGGCAGCCCAATCATTCCTTTTGAGGCTACTAAATAATGAAATAAAATGATATTTGCGTCTTTTTTGATGGGTTCGCAGTGGTAGAGCGCGCACGCGCATGTATATGTCGGGCTCCCTGTGCTGAGTAACGTCCTATGTTGGGATCCCTGTGTGCGTCTGCGGGCCCGTCTCGCAGGGCGTCCCGCAGGGCGTACACAGGGATCCCAACATGTATTTCTATGCACAGGGAACCCAATATAATACGTATCGCGCGCGAGCGCTCTACCACAGGAAACCCATCAAAAAAAGACGCGCGCATGCAAATATATGTTTTTAATAATTATAACTAGCCTCAGAAACGATCGCTACGCTCGTGGTTCCACCACAGGCAGCCCAACCATTGTTTTTGAGGCAACTAATTATTAATAACAATATTTTTGTATGCGCGTGTCTTTTTATGGGTTTCCTGTGGTAGAGCGCGCGCGCAATACGTCTTATATTGGGCTTCCTGTGTTGAGTAAGGTTGGGATCCCCGTCATACAGGGATCCCTGTTGGGATCCCTGTGTACGTCCTGTGGGATGCGCCCGCAGCAATGTGTATACACATATACTGCGGGACGCGCGGGATGCACACAAAGAAGCCCAACATTATACCTTACTCAACACAGGAAGCCCAATATAATACGTAATGCGCGCACGCTCTCTACCACAGGAAATCCATCAAAAAAAGACGCAAATATCATTTTATTGAATTATTTAGTAGCCTCAAAAGCAATGGTTGGGCTGCCTATGGTTCCACTTGAGTTTTGATCATTTTCTGATGTGATTTCTATGGTCGATAAGAGTACAGAAATGCGACTTCGATCTGTTAAACAGACCATAGAAAAGCGACTTCCATCTGTTAAACAGACCATAGAAAAGCGACTTCGATTTGTTAAACAGACCATAGAAAAGCGACTTCGATTTGTTCTTTGTACAACAATATTTACTCAGGAAAGCGGAAAAGGCTCCCAAAACGACAAATAGATTTGAAGGAAAATCTGATTCAAGAGCGCGCTGGTTCCGTGCGCGAGCGTAACGTCATTCCATGCGTCTGTCCTCTTATCGACAAATATTCCCTTTTCGCGTTCACAGATCCCGTTGTAAAAACCGCTGTACTTATTGACATCAGACGTATTTGTACAGGGTTAGCCTCGAGTCAGTGTAGATTATTCACAAATATCAACAAGAACACGAAAAAATGTTGACATAAAACAATAGAAACATTTTTGAATTGCACGGACTGTTTTCTGAATCGAGGCTAAGCCTGTACAAATTCGTCTTTTGTCAAGGACAGCGGTCATCTCTAAACAACGCGAAACTGGAGTATTAGAGAGCTTCAGATTCGACTACGAGTACGACTACGAGTACGACTACGAGTACGACTACGATTTTTCGCTGTTACGATTAGTGCGCATGCGTAAAGCCGTGACATTGTCACGCCAGCTTGAAAATCTCGAGCTCGTCGTCGTCGTTTCGACTTCGACGAGATTTCTCGCAAAACTCGTTGTCTAGAGTACGAGTTTTGAGTGAGACATTTTGACTAAATATTTCGGTCTTTTTAAATCTAGAAAATAACATCTCCTTTAATAATTGTTCTTGTTGTTGTGATAAGAAATAATTAAAGATCAGTGTTATTTTTGCTATTGCGGGACGCGCACAGGGAGCCCAACATTATACGGTACTCAACACAGGGAACCCAACATATCTACGTATATATTGCGCGCGTGCAATCTACCACAGGAAACCCATCAAAAAAAGTCGCAAATATCATTTTATTGAATTATTTAGTAGCCTTAAAAGGAATGGTTGGGCTGCCTGTGCCTCTGCAACATGTTGCGCGCAAATGACTAGCGCGCTAATATGACGTAATTTGTTGCTCGCAATGTTGCAGAAGTAGGACTCGATTCTACTTCTGCAACATTGCGCGCAACATGTTGCAAACATGTTGCAGAGGTGGACACACGCTGCAACAATACGTGTTGCGTGCAATTGCGCGCAATGCTGCACCGTGTGTCCGGCCCTGTACTCGTAGTCGAATCTGAAGCTCTCTAAAGTCTCTTATCCAATCAGCGCGCGAGAAATTTGACAAATGCTGTAAAATCTAAAATCGATCATACTTTTTGTCATGTTCTCATGTTCCCAAATAGGGCTCTATAAGTAATACATTATTATATTATTATTATTTCAAAACAAACTATAACCAATGATTCAAAATGGGAATAAAACAAAAACATTCCTTGATTTTATATATCATTTCCATGCGAAAATGGCCATTTCCTTTATTTTTTTGTGTCATGGGCTACCTGTATATGTGAGATACCGCTGACCAAATACTGGTCACGCAATCCAGTGCAGCGCAAGTTTGTCAGGAAAGAAATGTCGTAAATCTTCGCAAAAAACTGTAGTAAAGATGTAGGAATTGTATTTGTACTACCAAGACAAAGCTAAATGAGTACTTAAACGAAGCTCGGCCTTCAACATTAGACGGTTGACAACAAAATGTTCAGAAGATGTAATGGCATTCTCGAATTTCAACCAGAAACGTGTGAGGTCAACAATTCTTCGTTTGCAACCACGTGGTATTTGGCGGATTACGGGTCGATTTTAATTTATACGGCTGTTCTCAAATTTCGAAATATCATTTCCTTTGCCAAATAAAATAAAAACCTTATGAGCTTGTAGAGCTAGCAAAATAACAAATCTGGGCCAAATTTTGGAGCACTAGAGCATTTCTTTACCGAGCTATGAGCGAACGAAGTTTCCAAATATTTGGTGTAAATGTATGGCGGCGCCATGTTGGAAGACAACTGGATGTCTTCCAACATGGCGGCCTAGATTTCAAAAAATAAATTCAAGCTTAGAGTTGATATACATCACTTAATTTCACAAAAAATATAACTTATAAACATGTATAAAACTAAAACCATTTAATTTGGTACAAATTTGTTGGTTTCTACGACTTTTCAGAGACGTGACTAGCATTTGGTAAGAGTTGCGTGACACAATTCAAACTTCGAAAACTCAGCCACAAAAGATCGAGCCCATCTGAAACTTTCTACAACAATTCATATCACAATTCTCTAAAACACTGCCAAGAATCAAGTTGATAGGATCCATACCTAAATTTTAGAATTTTTTTAATTAATTCGCAAGGGGAAGTGACGTCAAGTGCAAACGAAGAATTGCGATCTTATTGATTTGGACGGCAGAGACCAAGGAACGTACGTCGGTGAGCAACATATGTAAGTCTTATTCACTCAGCAATAATGTTTTTGTATTGAAATGACATAGGATCGAATGATTACAAAATACTCATTGTTGCATCTAATTGTTTGTGCAATTTTAATAGAGTTGATATTGCAACAGCGACTGCTGTTCTTTCAAATAATAACTCATATTTGAGTATTGTACAAGGAAAGTGGTTGTTAATAAACGAGATTAAGCATGGAAAAAGAGTTAGTTTATTGATTATGGGATGTAAGTTGCGAGCTTTTCGCTGTAAGTAGGTAACAATTTTACTGTTTGGGTTGACTCCTGCTGTGACACATTGTGCCAAGACTAAAATATATCCCAAACATTTTATTTCAGTTATTCTTAGTTGAAGGGTAGATCTAACACAGAAAAGTGTTTTGGGGTTTGCACAAGGTTTCTCATTCGAGATATTTGAGGTCAAATATTTGGGTTTTTGACTTCACACAAATCAGTTGTGTGACAGTATATTTATTGACAGACCCCAATTGACAGGTATTATAGTCACGCGACTGTAGTCTCCTCTGTAAGCTGCTAAAGGACCATTTATTCCTCAGGGGAAGTAAGAACTGAATTGATTGTAAATGGAGGGAAAGAGAGGTGTGTGAAGTAGGTATTATTTTGCTATGGAAATTCAGTCCTTCCCCTGCAGAAACGAGGGGGGGTGGTCTAACTCCCCCCTGAAATAATCAAAAAATGTCATACTTTGGCAGTATGAGTTTTCAGGTGAGGGCTTTCTTCTGGTTTAGTTTCATTGAGATCAGAGAGATGTCATGTGTCACGACTGCCTGGTCCACTCATGGATACACTCTTAATTAAAAGAGTGCTGGTAAAATCGATGATTGATCAACGAGTACCAAATTATATTAAAAATCCTTAGATGATTCTTAGAACTATATTAGGGAACTATTTCAGAGACAATAGTGCTAAATGTGCATATGTATTCTGATCTGGGCAAGCTTTATTTCAACACTGACAGCGAAGCACGAAATGATGCAAAAGGCAAGCAGAAGAACACTGGAGAAACTTAGAGATTGAAACTGGCCAAGATATTCCAGATGGAAATCCAGCAAAGCATTAAATTGCTGTACTTGAAGGCTGAAATGGCAATCGAGGCAGCCAGAAACCGAACTTTGGCTGAGAACGAAAAGATGGAAATAGAGCTTGTAGAACTCAAGAAGAATTTGACGAAGAAAACGAAACTCCTGAATTTAAAGAGTTCTGGCCTTGTCTACCATAACAACGTATAACGAACAATGTCATCATCACTGCAGATATATCCATCCCTTCACCCACCCGTCACCCACCCTTCATCCACCCTTCACCCACCCTTCACCCACCCTTCACCCACCCTTCACCCACCCTTCACCCACCCTTCATCCACCCTTCATCCACCCTTTACCCACCCTTCGCCCACCCTTCACCCACCCTTCACCCACCCCTTCACCCACCCTTCACCCACCCTTCACCCGCCCTTCACCTGCCCTTCACCCACCTTTCACCCACCCTTCACCCACCCTTCACCCACCCTTCACCCACCCTTCACCCACCCTTCACCTACCCTTCACCCACCCTTCACCCACCCTTCACCCACCCTTTACCCACCCTTCACCCACCCTTTACCCACCCTTCACCCACCCTTCATCCACCCTTCACCCACCCTTCACCCACCCTTCATCCACCCTTCACCCACCCTTCATCCACCCTTCATCCACCCTTCACCCACCCTTCACCCACCCTTCATCCACCCTTCACCCACCCTTCACCCACCCTTCACCCACCCTTCACCCACCCTTCACCCACCCTTCATCCACCCTTCATCCACCCTTCACTCACCCTTCATCCATCCTTCACCCACCCTTTACCCACCCATCACCCACCCTTCACCCACCCTCAACCCACCCTTCACCCACCCTTCACCCACCCTTCACCCACCCTTCACCCACCCTTCATCCACCCTTCATCCACCCTTCACTCACCCTTCATCCATCCTTCACCCACCCTTTACCCACCCTTCACCCACCCTTCACCCACCCTTCACCCACCCTTCACCCACCCTTCACCTACCCTTCACCCACCCTTCACCCACCCTTTACATACCCTTCACCCACCCTTCACCCACCCTTCATCCACCCTTCATCCACCCTTCACCCACCCTTTACCACCCTTCACCCACCCTTCACCCACCCTTCATCCACCCTTCATCCACCCTTCATCCACCCTTCACCCACCCTTCATCCATCCTTCACCCACCCTTTACCCACCCTTCACCCACCCTTCACCCGCCCTTCACCTGCCCTTCACCCACCTTTCACCCACCCTTCACCCACCCCTTCACCCACCCTTCACCCACCCTTCACCCACCCTTCACCTACCCTTCACCCACCCTTCACCCACCCTTCACCCACCCCTTTACCCACCCTTCACCCACCCTTTACCCACCCTTCACCCACCCTTCATCCACCCTTCACCCCCACCCTTCACCCACCCTTCATCCACCCTTCACCCACCCTTCATCCACCCTTCATCCACCCTTCACCCACCCTTCACCCACCCTTCATCCACCCTTCACCCACCCTTCACCCACCCTTCACCCACCCTTCACCCACCCTTCACCCACCCTTCATCCACCCTTCATCCACCCTTCACTCACCCTTCATCCATCCTTCACCCACCCTTTACCCACCCATCACCCACCCTTCACCCACCCTCAACCCACCCTTCACCCACCCTTCACCCACCCTTCACCCACCCTTCACCCACCCTTCATCCACCCTTCATCCACCCTTCACTCACCCTTCATCCATCCTTCACCCACCCTTTACCCACCCTTCACCCACCCTTCACCCACCCTTCACCCACCCTTCACCCACCCTTCACCTACCCTTCACCCACCCTTCACCCACCCTTTACATACCCTTCACCCACCCTTCACCCACCCTTCATCCACCCTTCATCCACCCTTCACCCACCCTTTACCCACCCTTCACCCACCCTTCACCCACCCTTCATCCACCCTTCATCCACCCTTCATCCACCCTTCACCCACCCTTCATCCATCCTTCACCCACCCTTTACCCACCCTTCACCCACCCTTCACCCACCCTTCATCCATCCTTCACCCACCCTTCACCCACCCTTCATCCACCCTTCACCCACCCTTCATCCACCCTTCACCCACCCTTCACCCACCCTTCACCCACCCTTCACCCACCCTTCATCCACCCTTTACCCACCCTTCGCCCACCCTTCACCCACCCTTTACCCACCCTTCACCCACCCTTCATCCACCCTTCACCCACCCTTCACCCACCCTTCATCCACCCTTCACCCACCCTTCATCCACCCTTCACCCACCCTTCATCCACCCTTCACCCACCCTTCATCCACCCTTCACCCACCCTTCACCCACCCTTCACCCACCCTTCACCCACCCTTCACCCACCCTTCACCCACCCTTCACCCACCCTTCATCCACCCTTCATCCACCCTTCACTCACCCTTCATCCATCCTTCACCCACCCTTTACCCACCCATCACCCACCCTCAACCCACCCTTCACCCACCCTTCACCCACCCTTCACCCACCCTTCACCCACCCTTCACCCACCCTTCATCCACCCTTCATCCACCCTTCACTCACCCTTCATCCATCCTTCACCCACCCTTTACCCACCCTTCACCCACCCTTCACCCACCCTTCACCCACCCTTCACCTACCCTTCACCCACCCTTCACCCACCCTTTACATACCCTTCACCCACCCTTCACCCACCCTTCATCCACCCTTCATCCACCCTTCACCCACCCTTTACCCACCCTTCACCCACCCTTCACCCACCCTTCATCCACCCTTCATCCACCCTTCATCCACCCTTCACCCACCCTTCATCCATCCTTCACCCACCCTTTACCCACCCTTCACCCACCCTTCACCCACCCTTCATCCATCCTTCACCCACCCTTCACCCACCCTTCATCCACCCTTCACCCACCCTTCATCCACCCTTCACCCACCCTTCACCCACCCTTCACCCACCCTTCACCTACCCTTCACCCACCCTTCACCCACCCTTCACCCACCCTTTACCCACCCTTCACCCACCCTTTACCCACCCTTCACCCACCCTTCACCCACCCTTCATCCACCATTCATCCACCCTTCACCCACCCTTCACCCACCCTTCACCCACCCTTCATCCACCCTTCACCCACCCTTCACCCACCCTTCACCCACCCTTTATCCATCCTTCACCCACCCTTCATCCACCCTTCACCCCACCCTTCATCCACCCTTCATCCACCCTTCACCCACCCTTCACCCACCCTTCACCCACCCTTTACCCACCCTTCACCCACCCTTCACCCACCCTTCACCCACCCTTCATCCACCCTTCATCCACCCTTCACTCACCCTTCATCCATCCTTCACCCATCCTTCATCCACCCTTCATCCACCCTTCACCCACCCTTCACCCACCCTTTACCCACCCTTCACCCACCCTTCACCCACCCTTCACCCACCCTTCACCCACCCTTCACCCACCCTTCACCCACCCTTTACCTACCCTTCACCCACCCTTCACCCACCCTTCATCCACCCTTCATCCACCCTTCACCCACCCTTCACCCACCCTTCACCCACCCTTCACCCACCCTTCAGCCACCCTTCATCCACCCTTCACCCACCATTCATCCACCCTTCACCCACCCTTCACTCACCCTTCATCCATCCTTCACCCATCCTTCATCCACCCTTCATCCACCCTTCACCCACCCTTCACCCACCCTTTACCCACCCTTCACCCACCCTTCACCCACCCTTCACCCACCCTTCACCCACCCTTCACCCACCCTTTACCTACCCTTCACCCACCCTTCACCCACCCTTCATCCACCCTTTACCCACCCTTCGCCCACCCTTCACCCACCCTTCACCCACCCTTCACCCGCCCTTCACCCGCCCTTCACCCGCCCTTCACCCACCTTTCACCCACCCTTCACCCACCCTTCACCCACCCTTCACCCACCCTTCACCCACCCTTCACCTACCCTTCACCCACCCTTCACCCACCCTTCACCCACCCTTCACCCACCCTTTACCCACCCTTCACCCACCCTTCATCCACCCTTCACCCACCCTTCACCCACCCTTCATCCACCCTTCACCCACCCTTCATCCACCCTTCACCCACCCTTCATCCACCCTTCACCCACCCTTCATCCACCCTTCATCCACCCTTCACCCACCCTTCACCCACCCTTCACCCACCCTTCACCCACCCTTCACCCACCCTTCATCCACCCTTCATCCACCCTTCACTCACCCTTCATCCATCCTTCACCCACCCTTTACCCACCCTTCACCCACCCTCAACCCACCCTTCACCCACCCTTCACCCACCCTTCACCCACCCTTCACCCACCCTTCATCCACCCTTCATCCACCCTTCACTCACCCTTCATCCATCCTTCACCCACCCTTTACCCACCCTTCACCCACCCTTCACCCACCCTTCACATACCCTTCACCCACCCTTCACCCACCCTTTACATACCCTTCACCCACCCTTCACCCACCCTTCATCCACCCTTCATCCACCCTTCACCCACCCTTTACCCACCCTTCACCCACCCTTCACCCACCCTTCATCCACCCTTCATCCACCCTTCATCCACCCTTCACCCACCCTTCATCCATCCTTCACCCACCCTTTACCCACCCTTCACCCACCCTTCACCCACCCTTCATCCATCCTTCACCCACCCTTCACCCACCCTTCATCCACCCTTCACCCACCCTTCATCCACCCTTCACCCACCCTTCACCCACCCTTCACCCACCCTTCACCCACCCTTCACCCACCCTTCACCCACCCTTCACCTACCCTTCACCCACCCTTCACCCACCCTTCACCCACCCTTTACCCACCCTTCACCCACCCTTTACCCACCCTTCACCCACCCTTCACCCACCCTTCATCCACCATTCATCCACCCTTCACCCACCCTTCACCCACCCTTCACCCACCCTTCACCCACCCTTCACCCACCCTTCACCCACCCTTCACCCACCCTTCATCCATCCTTCATCCACCCTTCACCCACCCTTCATCCACCCTTCATCCACCCTTCACCCACCCTTCACCCACCCTTCACCCACCCTTTACCCACCCTTCACCCACCCTTCACCCACCCTTCATCCACCCTTCATCCACCCTTCACTCACCCTTCATCCATCCTTCACCCATCCTTCATCCACCCTTCATCCACCCTTCACCCACCCTTCACCCACCCTTTACCCACCCTTCACCCACCCTTCACCCACCCTTTACCCACCCTTTACCTACCCTTCACCCACCCTTCACCCACCCTTCATCCACCCTTCATCCACCCTTCACCCACCCTTCACCCACCCTTCACCCACCCTTCACCCACCATTCACCCACCCTTCAGCCACCCTTCATCCACCCTTCACCCACCCTTCATCCACCCTTCACCCACCCTTTACCCACCCTTCACCCACCCTTTACCCACCCTTCACCCACCCTTCACCCACCCTTCACCCACCCTGCACCAGTTGTCTGAACCATCTGTTTCATCATATATTTATTCCACAAACGTGGCGGTTGACTTCAATAAGCCCAGTACAACGTATCATGAACCTGTCACTGCATGCTACCACTATTGAAACTGACCAAAGACGTTCAACAAGTTTTGATGAGAACGATAATTATCCTGCTTCCAAGCAAATATATCGGTTATGGGAAATCCAAACGCGCTTCTAAATCATGCAACCCTTCGTGTGTTATTTGCAGATGTTGTAACGATCCTCAACAGTCTTCAATTGTGTCCTCCAAGTGTAGATCCTAAAGAATTGGAAACTGTAACACGTACACCACCTACTCTTGCAACCTCATAATCTGGCATGCACGCCACCAGTAATCTTCTACATGAGGAAGACTGACTAACTTTGTATCCAATAAAAAAGTGGAGAAGTGCACAAGTGCACCAGGAAATTCCTTTATTTCAACAACACCAAAAGTGGCTTTCAAAAAGAAGAGAACGTTTCCCCTTGTCCATAATTCTCATCTTCGTTATTCTGAAGTGCGAACCAAGCTAGTGCTCAACGTTGGTTCAACTGAACCAAACTATGTTTGCTTGAGGAATCAGAATAATGTTGAAAAGCAAGAAATGACATTGAATACTGCAGATTGAAAACTGATTCAACTACAAACGAGCGAACGAACACTGTTTTAATCGCGCTGCGATATCTATAATAATATTTAGTTCAAATAGGTTATATCAGTTAGAAGCCCGACTTCACGCTAGTAGAGCGTCTAGTTTATTGATTTGCCACCAACATTACACATGCTACAGCTTACAAATAATAAATAAAACTATTTATACAAGGATGTACATACATAATAAATAAAATGTTATAGAATACGCTCAAAAATATAACAAAATAAATTTTTCGTTCTTGTATATACCTCCAGCCTGAAAAGGTACCCTTTCGGGCCACGTGTTCGGGCGGAGTCTTCCCGCGTATAAGCCATTATACGTAACCCCCACCCCCTCCCCCTTTCCCCGAGGGGGTGGGGCGGTTTAGATTGAATAAGGAATTTGTGCAAAATTCTGTAGCTGTATAGCTTGTTGCCTTTAATCTCTTTTTATATTTAATTTATCCATGTTGCAGGTTATACTTTCGCAAGGTCGTTGTCCTGATGATAACTATATTATCATTGACTCGAAAGGAATGAAGCTGGACTGTTATACCTGTCACTATTGTCCAGAGGGGCGTGGTCTAAGGCCATTATGTGGTACCAAGCTGACTGAATTTCGGAAACGAGCGATTCATTGTGAGCCGTGCATTCCTGGGCAAACTTTCTCTGACGAATACGGACCAAGCTCCTGCAAATCATGCAGCATTTGTGACCCTAAAGAAAGAGGAACAAGGAATTGTACAGTAGATAAAGATTCTATTTGTTCTAATACCTGTACAATAGGCTACTACTTTGATAACATTACAACACATGGCTGCCAGAAATGTTCTTACTGCTGTGGTGATGATAAAGACGTGAGGATAGAGGAATGTAAAGCACATGGTATGCGAGAACAACAACACTGCTCGATACAACGTGCCTTAGAATGTACGCCAACAGCCATACCACACCCTTCATCGTCCAGCAAAATGTTGACTACTGGTGTATATATTAAAAATGGTTTGAGCTCTAGTGAAATAGCAGGAATTGTAGTAGGTACAGCTGTATTAATACTGGCTGGCATATTATCAGCGCTCATAGTTCACTTCATCAGGCGTCGTCGGCGGTCGACAAGTACTACAGACGACCTAGAGCGCCAACACTTACAATGCTATCAATGCTTAACACTAAACAACGAATCGTTGAAGCTAGAATTATGTCAGCGGCCTCTTGGTGAAATAAACGAGGGCCAAGATGTTTCGATTAGTTGCACGTTGCACGTCATGGAAGGAGAAAGTGAAACACTGGATTATGATCAATTTGAAATTGAGTGGGAAAAAGATAGAGCTATACTCTCTGAACATTCACAAACATTGAACAAGACTCGAGTACAAGTAGTGGATTTTGGAACTTATTCGTGTCGAATAATGTGTAAACAACATCAAGAAACCTGTTTACAAAGGCGCAACATTTTTCTAGATATCAGTCCTGGTGAAGGAAAACGTGAGTACGCTACGTTTGATAGACATATCTTGAGATACAGAGTTATCATCATATCCATAGTATCATATCCATAGTATCACCATCATATCCATAGTATCACCATGATATCCATAGTATAGTATCACCATCATATCCATAGTATCACCATCATATCCATATAGTATCACCATCATATCCATAGTATCACCATCATATGCATAGTATCACCATCATAACTATAGTTACAGCATCACCATCAAAGCAAGATCAGAAGTAGGAAAGGTGGAGGAAAGGGGGAGAAAATGAGAGGGAAGAAATGAGGAGCAAATGATAAGGCAAGGATGAGGCAAGTGAAAGGAAAGGGGAAAGGAAAGAGGAGAGTAAGGGAGAGGAAAGTGGGAAGGAAAGGTGGAGGAAGATCATCGATCATAATTGTGAACAGTCAGGGTCTATAGGTTTTGTGTCGGTCCTGTTGCACTCCAGATGTAGTGGACGCCCTTTATGAGTAACAGTCTTGACTGACTAAACTTCACACGTTGTCTTCGACAAAAAAATCAACTATCCTATTCGGCAGAGAACTTCTGTACTATAAGGTGGTCGGAGGAAATGTTGAGGAAAGATGAGCGAAAGGTCTTATAATTTTAAACATGTTGAAATATTTTAAATTACTGAGTATATGATTGATACGGTTTTCTTTTGTATTCAGTCGATCATTGCGCTTTTAATTATTTTCCATTAGTTATTAACGGTTTAGGAAGTAATAGATCAAACACGAAAAAGAGTGTTTCATCCGATATCCAAACACCTTGAAATTGGTAAAAAAAAAATTCGGCTGCGCCTAATTTCAGTGTTAATTTGTTGTACAACCCAGGTACACATGTTGTATGTCAGTACCTTGGAAAAGGGAATATAGTACCAACCCGTTGTTCATTCTACAGGTTATCAGTTATTGAGAGAGCTTTGTAATTTTGATGCTCGTGTAAGAGAGAAACTTGTAGACCATTTAGCACCAGACGAGAACTGGAAAAAAGTTGCAGAACAATTTGGTATGGAAAGAGTCAAGATCAGAGCGATTGCATGTGGTAATGTGACTGTGGCAGCTGAGGACACTGTTGAGTTCCTGTGCGCTTCGACAAATACTACAGTCTACAAATTTATCAAATACGTGAAAGAAATAGAAACCTTTGACTTTGACAATATAGATGATTTCTTTAAAGATACTTTCACATGTGCAAAAGACAGTATATTAAGGAATTTGGATGAAAAAGAAGGCCAGACAGGAGAACCAAACCACGCATCTACAGAATCTGCAACATCAGGTTAGTTTTGATGTTTAGAAAAGAAAAATATACAATTAAGGCCGTGAATGCATGAAGATCATTGCAAACACCAAGTGTCCCTTTCACTTACAAGATTGTTTATTACTGTATTACTATATTTCGCCGGCTCTATTGCAGAGTCATAATCATGTTCTAAAGCAAGTAAGCATTATATAACGATACGTTTATCATTTAACAACTAGACGCTCCTAGAGCGTTTACTCGGGCTTCTTATTGCTTTAATGCTGTAAATGATACCGCTGAGTAGTACAAAGGCTCTTGTGACGGTTGACGATTTTAGTCACATGGTTCAGTTAGGCAGCTTGAACGGTTCCTATAAAGTACAATTCTAAAAAATACGTATTTTTTGTTTTAATATATTTGAACAGTGTTGTTGTTAATGCTATTTAACGTCATTCTGGCTGGTTTTTAGCCGTTTTATAGAGCAGTTTTTGAAAAATTGAGTCAATAAAGAACCAGCCAGAATGATGTTTAAATAGCATTAACAACAACACAGGACCAAGGTATGTTCAAATATATTAAAACAAAAAATACGTATTTTTCGCCCCATACATTCACTGTAAATCACGTTCGTACACTCCACAAATGTATTGCTTGGGCTGCCATGAGTAGAGCTTGGGCTACCTGCAGAGGGCTACCTGTGGTTCTGATCGTTCTCACCACGTGTGGACGTGCATACCGTACATGATTTAAAGATCAGCGTGTTTGTGCACGTGAGATCGGTTTACAAAATCCTTGTTATGCCGGAACTCGAATCTGGTAGATTTAGTGCGATAAGCTAATTGGATAATGCTCGGAAGTACAAAGGGAACCAGGAACTCCTGCTGTTGGCTTGTTGTTTGTGTCGCCTTCGGCTTCGAAGTGCTGCTCATCAAGTCGAAGATTCTTGGTTTTCTTGACATCTGAGGTGATCGTTTCAGCGCTAGAGTTTGTTGTTAAAAATATAAGTTAAAAGTTATAGTTTTGTCAGTTTTTTTCGTAGTTTGGGCTCATATATGGCTCATTTGCAATCTCGTAAGAACTAAGTTTGAACTTTGCTAGATTTGCTAGTGTTGCTATTGAGTTCGTGGACCGACCCGTTCCGAAAACGCTCGACAACTTTTAGTGTGGGTCTACTACGAAAGCCGTCTGCGTTTGTATGCGAGATGAGCGTATAAGGCATGATTCTTTCCGCCAAAGCTTTCTTCGCAGGACACAACATTTTCAGTCAGCAGATGCCGACAAGCACGTTCACGCTGAAAAATCATGTGGTTTGAACCTTCGATTATTTAGTACACACATTTGGAGAGCATGCGCACTAGCTAGCTTTATTATTCGGCAAATGATCGGTATTTCATCAGTCGGTATTTATTCGTAAATATGAGCCTGCAATGCCGTCAGCGGTAAACACGCATGCGCTATGGTGACCACTTGCAGATTTGGCGTAGAAACATAACGACGACGACAAAGAAAAACCGTCTGTAATTTATGACTCGGGCCTTCCACAGGAAGCCCGAGTAATTATTTGAATACCCCGAAGTAGATGTGAGTAGTGGTGGATATTTACAGGTGAATAGCCAGACAAATATATAAAATTTATTTTCAAGAAGAAAAAGACACGCTCGCGCGCGAAACACGACGCCATCTTGTTTTGCTCGGAGGTTAATAGCCAAGGATATCCCTAGTTTGATTAACCAATCACAGCGCACGAAAAGCACTATTCACCTGTGTGTCTTGTGTGGTATATACCAAAACAATTTATTTGTCTTTTATTTGATTTGTTGATGACCACAAAAATCCAGCATTAGAATGTAGAATAAGCATGTACACTTGTCTTGTTGATTTTTACAATTGATGGCAGACTGCAATACCACTTACAACTAATGTTGTTCTTTCTTACAGAATGTCGTGGTGGGATTGAAGAGAACAGGAACGCTACTACCTATGTGCGCAGTGTGTCTAGTGTGTCATATGAAAGCTCTATCTAACTCTGTCTAACCCAACTATTTATTCTGATCGTTTAATGGGTTGGTTGTGGTATAGCTACTACCTATATGCGTAGTGTGTCTAGTGTGTCATATGAAAGCTCTATCTAACTCTATCTAACTCTGTCTAACCCAACTATTTATTCTGATCGTTTAATGGGTTGGTTGTGGTATAGCTACTACCTATATGCGTAGTGTGTCTAGTGTGTCATATGAAAGCTCTATCTAACTCTATCTAACCCAACTATTTATTCTGATCGTTTAATGGGTTGGTTGTGGTATAGCTACTACCTATATGCGTAGTGTGTCTAGTGCGTCATATGAAAGCTCTATCTAACTCTGTCTAACCCAACTATTTATTCTGATCGTTTAATGGGTTGGTTGTGGTATAGCTACTACCTATATGCGTAGTGTGTCTAGTGCGTCATATGAAAGCTCTATCTAACTCTGTCTAACCCAACTATTTATTCTGATCGTTTAATGGGTTGGTTGTGGTATAGCTACTACCTATATGCGTAGTGTGTCTAGTGCGTCATATGAAAGCTCTATCTAACTCTGTCTAACCCAACTATTTATTCTGATCGTTTAATGGGTTGGTTGTGGTATAGCTACTACCTATATGCGTAGTGTGTCTAGTGCGTCATATGAAAGCTCTATCTAACTCTATCTAACCCAACTATTTATTCTGATCGTTTAATGGGTTGGTTGTGGTATAGCTACTACCTATATGCGTAGTGTGTCTAGTGCGTCATATGAAAGCTCTATCTAACTCTGTCTAACCCAACTATTTATTCTGATCGTTTAATGGGTTGGTTGTGGTATAGCTACTACCTATATGCGTAGTGTGTCTAGTGCGTCATATGAAAGCTCTATCTAACTCTGTCTAACCCAACTATTTATTCTGATCGTTTAATGGGTTGGTTGTGGTATAGCTACTACCTATATGCGTAGTGTGTCTAGTGCGTCATATGAAAGCTCTATCTAACTCTGTCTAACCCAACTATTTATTCTGATCGTTTAATGGGTTGGTTGTGGTATAGCTACTACCTATATGCGTAGTGTGTCTAGTGCGTCATATGAAAGCTCTATCTAACTCTGTCTAACCCAACTATTTATTCTGATCGTTTAATGGGTTGGTTGTGGTATAGCTACTACCTATATGCGTAGTGTGTCTAGTGCGTCATATGAAAGCTCTATCTAACTCTGTCTAACCCAACTATTTATTCTGATCGTTTAATGGGTTGGTTGTGGTATAGCTACTACCTATATGCGTAGTGTGTCTAGTGCGTCATATGAAAGCTCTATCTAACTCTATCTAACCCAACTATTTATTCTGATCGTTTAATGGGTTGGTTGTGGTATAGCTACTACCTATATGCGTAGTGTGTCTAGTGCGTCATATGAAAGCTCTATCTAACTCTGTCTAACCCAACTATTTATTCTGATCGTTTAATGGGTTGGTTGTGGTATAGCTACTACCTATATGCGTAGTGTGTCTAGTGCGTCATATGAAAGCTCTATCTAACTCTGTCTAACCCAAACTATTTATTCTGATCGTTTAATGGGTTGGTTGTGGTATAGCTACTACCTATATGCGTAGTGTGTCTAGTGCGTCATATGAAAGCTCTATCTAACTCTGTCTAACCCAACTATTTATTCTGATCGTTTAATGGGTTGGTTGTGGTATAGCTACTACCTATATGCGTAGTGTGTCTAGTGCGTCATATGAAAGCTCTATCTAACTCTGTCTAACCAACTATTTATTCTGATCGTTTAATGGGTTGGTTGTGGTATAGCTACTACCTATATGCGTAGTGTGTCTAGTGCGTCATATGAAAGCTCTATCTAACTCTGTCTAACCCAACTATTTATTCTGATCGTTTAATGGGTTGGTTGTGGTATAGCTACTACCTATATGCGTAGTGTGTCTAGTGCGTCATATGAAAGCTCTATCTAACTCTGTCTAACCCAACTATTTATTCTGATCGTTTAATGGGTTGGTTGTGGTATAGCTACTACCTATATGCGTAGTGTGTCTAGTGCGTCATATGAAAGCTCTATCTAACTCTGTCTAACCCAACTATTTATTCTGATCGTTTAATGGGTTGGTTGTGGTATAGCTACTACCTATATGCGTAGTGTGTCTAGTGCGTCATATGAAAGCTCTATCTAACTCTGTCTAACCCAACTATTTATTCTGATCGTTTAATGGGTTGGTTGTGGTATAGCTACTACCTATATGCGTAGTGTGTCTAGTGCGTCATATGAAAGCTCTATCTAACTCTGTCTAACCCAACTATTTATTCTGATCGTTTAATGGGTTGGTTGTGGTATAGCTACTACCTATATGCGTAGTGTGTCTAGTGCGTCATATGAAAGCTCTATCTAACTCTGTCTAACCCAACTATTTATTCTGATCGTTTAATGGGTTGGTTGTGGTATAGCTACTACCTATATGCGTAGTGTGTCTAGTGCGTCATATGAAAGCTCTATCTAACTCTGTCTAACCCAACTATTTATTCTGATCGTTTAATGGGTTGGTTGTGGTATAGCTACTACCTATATGCGTAGTGTGTCTAGTGCGTCATATGAAAGCTCTATCTAACTCTGTCTAACCCAACTATTTATTCTGATCGTTTAATGGGTTGGTTGTGGTATAGCTACTACCTATATGCGTAGTGTGTCTAGTGCGTCATATGAAAGCTCTATCTAACTCTGTCTAACCCAACTATTTATTCTGATCGTTTAATGGGTTGGTTGTGGTATAGCTACTACCTATATGCGTAGTGTGTCTAGTGCGTCATATGAAAGCTCTATCTAACTCTGTCTAACCCAACTATTTATTCTGATCGTTTAATGGGTTGGTTGTGGTATAGCTACTACCTATATGCGTAGTGTGTCTAGTGCGTCATATGAAAGCTCTATCTAACTCTGTCTAACCCAACTATTTATTCTGATCGTTTAATGGGTTGGTTGTGGTATAGCTACTACCTATATGCGTAGTGTGTCTAGTGCGTCATATGAAAGCTCTATCTAACTCTGTCTAACCCAACTATTTATTCTGATCGTTTAATGGGTTGGTTGTGGTATAGCTACTACCTATATGCGTAGTGTGTCTAGTGCGTCATATGAAAGCTCTATCTAACTCTGTCTAACCCAACTATTTATTCTGATCGTTTAATGGGTTGGTTGTGGTATAGCTACTACCTATATGCGTAGTGTGTCTAGTGCGTCATATGAAAGCTCTATCTAACTCTATCTAACCCAACTATTTATTCTGATCGTTTAATGGGTTGGTTGTGGTATAGCTACTACCTATATGCGTAGTGTGTCTAGTGCGTCATATGAAAGCTCTATCTAACTCTGTCTAACCCAACTATTTATTCTGATCGTTTAATGGGTTGGTTGTGGTATAGCTACTACCTATATGCGTAGTGTGTCTAGTGCGTCATATGAAAGCTCTATCTAACTCTGTCTAACCCAACTATTTATTCTGATCGTTTAATGGGTTGGTTGTGGTATAGCTACTACCTATATGCGTAGTGTGTCTAGTGCGTCATATGAAAGCTCTATCTAACTCTGTCTAACCCAACTATTTATTCTGATCGTTTAATGGGTTGGTTGTGGTATAGCTACTACCTATATGCGTAGTGTGTCTAGTGCGTCATATGAAAGCTCTATCTAACTCTGTCTAACCCAACTATTTATTCTGATCGTTTAATGGGTTGGTTGTGGTATAGCTACTACCTATATGCGTAGTGTGTCTAGTGCGTCATATGAAAGCTCTATCTAACTCTGTCTCTAACCCAACTATTTATTCTGATCGTTTAATGGGTTGGTTGTGGTATAGCTACTACCTATATGCGTAGTGTGTCTAGTGCGTCATATGAAAGCTCTATCTAACTCTGTCTAACCCAACTATTTATTCTGATCGTTTAATGGGTTGGTTGTGGTATAGCTACTACCTATATGCGTAGTGTGTCTAGTGCGTCATATGAAAGCTCTATCTAACTCTGTCTAACCCAACTATTTATTCTGATCGTTTAATGGGTTGGTTGTGG
The DNA here is from genome assembly GCA_033675265.1 of Actinostola sp. cb2023. Taxonomy (NCBI): domain Eukaryota; kingdom Metazoa; phylum Cnidaria; class Anthozoa; order Actiniaria; family Actinostolidae; genus Actinostola; species Actinostola sp. cb2023. The sequence continues at coordinate 177,280 of JAUJYZ010001533.1, read as the reverse complement.
TATAGCTACTACCTATATGCGTAGTGTGTCTAGTGCGTCATATGAAAGCTCTATCTAACTCTGTCTAACCCAACTATTTATTCTGATCGTTTAATGGGTTGGTTGTGGTATAGCTACTACCTATATGCGTAGTGTGTCTAGTGCGTCATATGAAAGCTCTATCTAACTCTGTCTAACCCAACTATTTATTCTGATCGTTTAATGGGTTGGTTGTGGTATAGCTACTACCTATATGCGTAGTGTGTCTAGTGCGTCATATGAAAGCTCTATCTAACTCTGTCTAACCCAACTATTTATTCTGATCGTTTAATGGGTTGGTTGTGGTATAGCTACTACCTATATGCGTAGTGTGTCTAGTGCGTCATATGAAAGCTCTATCTAACTCTGTCTAACCCAACTATTTATTCTGATCGTTTAATGGGTTGGTTGTGGTATAGCTACTACCTATATGCGTAGTGTGTCTAGTGCGTCATATGAAAGCTCTATCTAACTCTGTCTAACCCAACTATTTATTCTGATCGTTTAATGGGTTGGTTGTGGTATAGCTACTACCTATATGCGTAGTGTGTCTAGTGCGTCATATGAAAGCTCTATCTAACTCTGTCTAACCCAACTATTTATTCTGATCGTTTAATGGGTTGGTTGTGGTATAGCTACTACCTATATGCGTAGTGTGTCTAGTGCGTCATATGAAAGCTCTATCTAACTCTATCTAACCCAACTATTTATTCTGATCGTTTAATGGGTTGGTTGTGGTATAGCTACTACCTATATGCGTAGTGTGTCTAGTGCGTCATATGAAAGCTCTATCTAACTCTGTCTAACCCAACTATTTATTCTGATCGTTTAATGGGTTGGTTGTGGTATAGCTACTACCTATATGCGTAGTGTGTCTAGTGCGTCATATGAAAGCTCTATCTAACTCTGTCTAACCCAACTATTTATTCTGATCGTTTAATGGGTTGGTTGTGGTATAGCTACTACCTATATGCGTAGTGTGTCTAGTGCGTCATATGAAAGCTCTATCTAACTCTGTCTAACCCAACTATTTATTCTGATCGTTTAATGGGTTGGTTGTGGTATAGCTACTACCTATATGCGTAGTGTGTCTAGTGCGTCATATGAAAGCTCTATCTAACTCTGTCTAACCCAACTATTTATTCTGATCGTTTAATGGGTTGGTTGTGGTATAGCTACTACCTATATGCGTAGTGTGTCTAGTGCGTCATATGAAAGCTCTATCTAACTCTGTCTAACCCAACTATTTATTCTGATCGTTTAATGGGTTGGTTGTGGTATAGCTACTACCTATATGCGTAGTGTGTCTAGTGCGTCATATGAAAGCTCTATCTAACTCTGTCTAACCCAACTATTTATTCTGATCGTTTAATGGGTTGGTTGTGGTATAGCTACTACCTATATGCGTAGTGTGTCTAGTGCGTCATATGAAAGCTCTATCTAACTCTATCTAACCCAACTATTTATTCTGATCGTTTAATGGGTTGGTTGTGGTATAGCTACTACCTATATGCGTAGTGTGTCTAGTGCGTCATATGAAAGCTCTATCTAACTCTGTCTAACCCAACTATTTATTCTGATCGTTTAATGGGTTGGTTGTGGTATAGCTACTACCTATATGCGTAGTGTGTCTAGTGCGTCATATGAAAGCTCTATCTAACTCTGTCTAACCCAACTATTTATTCTGATCGTTTAATGGGTTGGTTGTGGTATAGCTACTACCTATATGCGTAGTGTGTCTAGTGCGTCATATGAAAGCTCTATCTAACTCTGTCTAACCCAACTATTTATTCTGATCGTTTAATGGGTTGGTTGTGGTATAGCTACTACCTATATGCGTAGTGTGTCTAGTGCGTCATATGAAAGCTCTATCTAACTCTGTCTAACCCAACTATTTATTCTGATCGTTTAATGGGTTGGTTGTGGTATAGCTACTACCTATATGCGTAGTGTGTCTAGTGCGTCATATGAAAGCTCTATCTAACTCTGTCTAACCCAACTATTTATTCTGATCGTTTAATGGGTTGGTTGTGGTATAGCTACTACCTATATGCGTAGTGTGTCTAGTGCGTCATATGAAAGCTCTATCTAACTCTGTCTAACCCAACTATTTATTCTGATCGTTTAATGGGTTGGTTGTGGTATAGCTACTACCTATATGCGTAGTGTGTCTAGTGCGTCATATGAAAGCTCTATCTAACTCTGTCTAACCCAACTATTTATTCTGATCGTTTAATGGGTTGGTTGTGGTATAGCTACTACCTATATGCGTAGTGTGTCTAGTGCGTCATATGAAAGCTCTATCTAACTCTGTCTAACCCAACTATTTATTCTGATCGTTTAATGGGTTGGTTGTGGTATAGCTACTACCTATATGCGTAGTGTGTCTAGTGCGTCATATGAAAGCTCTATCTAACTCTGTCTAACCCAACTATTTATTCTGATCGTTTAATGGGTTGGTTGTGGTATAGCTACTACCTATATGCGTAGTGTGTCTAGTGCGTCATATGAAAGCTCTATCTAACTCTGTCTAACCCAACTATTTATTCTGATCGTTTAATGGGTTGGTTGTGGTATAGCTACTACCTATATGCGTAGTGTGTCTAGTGCGTCATATGAAAGCTCTATCTAACTCTGTCTAACCCAACTATTTATTCTGATCGTTTAATGGGTTGGTTGTGGTATAGCTACTACCTATATGCGTAGTGTGTCTAGTGCGTCATATGAAAGCTCTATCTAACTCTGTCTAACCCAACTATTTATTCTGATCGTTTAATGGGTTGGTTGTGGTATAGCTACTACCTATATGCGTAGTGTGTCTAGTGCGTCATATGAAAGCTCTATCTAACTCTATCTAACCCAACTATTTATTCTGATCGTTTAATGGGTTGGTTGTGGTATAGCTACTACCTATATGCGTAGTGTGTCTAGTGCGTCATATGAAAGCTCTATCTAACTCTGTCTAACCCAACTATTTATTCTGATCGTTTAATGGGTTGGTTGTGGTATAGCCTGCGTCGCATTCCAATATAACTGTGAATGAGTCTATCTGCGAAACAGCGCATTCTAGAAATCGTATACTGGACCTCCCGCGACTTCCACGATTATATATTGAAGCCAATAGCACACGAGTCAGCGTGCTATATTGAGTTATAGAAGCACGCGGGAATTGGAAGAAAAATCTTAATTTTATTAAGATTCAAGGTACTAAATTTTAGATTTGGTTGATGAGTTGTTACCTATATCGCGTGAGTTTGTTTTTAACGCGAGTTTGGGCTACCTGTGGTGTAATCCTGCGATTTGCAGATCCACAGGGAGCCCGATATAATATACAGCTATTTCAAAAAAGGTTGGTGAAGGTTTTGTTGCATCTTGCATCTTGCATCTTGCATACCAAGCCCGAAATGTATTGTGGATTATATATAAATAATGTCAGCATGCACATACAGAAGAAAATATGCTGGCTAAAGTTTGGGAACATTCCCAGATCGAGTCCATATTGTTGTGACCTTTCGCTGACTCCATTCACATCGCCCATACTGCAAGTCGGGCTTGGTATGCAAGATGCAAGATGCAAAAACCTTCACCAACCTTTTTTGAAATAGCTGTATATATATATTAGTATTCGTACAATAGCCTGTGGAATAGAAATGGTACATAATCATCATATTGATGAAGTATTCTAGATAATTTGTTCTTAATAATACTTTGTTATAAAGAAACTATTACAAATCAAAACAGCTGACGTTACACGTTATGATATGGTGCACTGTACATGTAGCAATTGCTGGTTTGCAATCAATCACTGGATATTTTAAAAAGTACATAGACGCAGCAGCCATGTTGGTGGTACAAACAAGAAACTAATGAGGAATGCGGTAATCGGGAACTGACTGAGTCTGATTGGACATTTAATGATGGTCTCAATTCCCTGATGAGCAGCATTTCATAAATTAAACATTCAAATAAACTTGGTTTTACAGCGCTTCAGGATGGTAAATTGCTGTGCTAAGTTGAGTGTGTCCTTATTGTGGTCGAATTGTTTACCAATTGACGAGGATATGATCTTTTGTGCTCTTCTATTCTTTGATGAAGATGTCGTCGCGTCACATTGAAACTTATACAACACACTCTGTTGGTTGACGAGGGGTGGTCTTTCTTCACGTGTTTTCAGATGGCTTTCGATCCTCTTCCTTGTATAGACTGGCTGTAGATCTTTATGTATCTTGTAGCTCAGATCTTTTAATTGTTCACGCACTATGTCAGCAGACTTCTGGTCTTTGAATGGTAATACCACTCGTTGAATGGAACTATGACTTGATAGTTGTTCAGTAGTCTTAGAAATGACAAAGGATGAGATGGCAGAAACGATAAGATGTGGGTATTTCAATCCTAGAAATGTCACTCTTAGACGATCAGATAATAATAATAATAATAATGAAGAACAGTTATTAGATGCCATGCCTGGTAATATATGAATTGAGGGTATTTAACTTCGTCAGGCAAAGGGAATAGACGACAAACGCGTATTCAGACGTTTCGCCGGTGAAGGCTTCATCAGTGGTATATTTTAAACTGAGAATCACATTATTATTAATAATAATAATAATAATAATAATAATAATAATAATAAAAATATTAATAATAATAATAATAATAATAATAATAATAACGGTTTTATGTTTTCAATTTCCTCGCATGGAATTTCAATTTGAGATGCAAAAGTACACGGCATTGTGAGAACTGAATGTAATGGCGCTGGTATCAACTCGCAGTTCCGCGCGCAGTAATTGAAAACATAATGAATCATGTGACTTTATTGTAGTATTGTAGTCTTTTCATCTGGACAACCTTTTTGAGAATGACTGTATCTACAATAAATCGATCTACAGTAAATCACATTCATCCGATAAATGTTTCCATGATGAAGATAGGCGGTAGGCACGGTGCAACATAGTTCTTAGGAGGGAGCGTTTGTATCTGATATCCACATGACTTTGATAGTGCAGCAGTAGGCCAGTATCGGTAGGTTTTACGAAGACCTTGGTTTCCAGTTTACTTTTCCATACCCAAGAAAACATCTATTGTTCGACCACAATAAGGACACACTCAACTTAGCACAGCAATTTACCATCCTGAAGCGCTGTAAAACCAAGTTTGAATGTTTAATTTACGAATGCTGCTCATCATTAAATGTCCAATCAGACTCAGTCAAAGCCAAGCTATTCCATTGAACTTTGTTCTTCAATTGTTTATTACAAATATTCTGTATATATAAACTTCAAGTCACTCATTACAAATTGTTGATAATGATGACAGGATGTCATCGAAACGTCCAGCTACTTTGTTAGCGTTTGTTTTCCTAGTCAAATGTTTTACCAAAACTTTACTGATAAATTAAAATCTCGTAAAAAGGTTCATATAAAGTTTTTCCAATTGAATGATTTTTATCAAAACAAATTCATCAACAGGCAAATTTTCTTTGGTTTTATTTACCAAATAAGGATGTGATAATGTGGTAGACGGGACTTTCCCCGACGGGACTTTCCCCACCCCCACTTCGAAAACGTAGTCTCTATTCATAATAGGCGATGGTACTTCCAAAAGTTTCAGAAACGTGAGGTTTATTGCAGAAGCAACCGCCAGGTGTACATGTGTGCAGTGCATACGTATACATCAGTATTATTCGGCGTATGTACGATTTATCTTACTATATTAATTATGCATGCATGTTGCGTTGCAAGTTGTAAGACACCGTATTCAGCATTGTCGTATTTAGTGAACCATTTGCAGTGGAAGACGAAACATTCAATTAAAATCACTCAGAAGACACTTAACGATGATTCTTGCTGCAGCAATTTTCATGTCTTTTGGAGTTTTTGGGTCATATCAGGTAAGATCAATGTATACAGAAAATAAGGGAAAGTCGTTAGAAGGGGGTAACAAACAGACCATCGTTTTATTATGCATGGCATAATGTTTAGATAACTCAGATAGATACTTTATTGATCATATATGGCAGCCAGAGGGTGAATTGTGTATGTATTTTAAAATAAAATTGTTCAAAATTCGACAACACAGTTGGTGGCCCGATCCTATTTTGTTGAACGATGGGTCTCATTTTAAATCGATGATTTGAGCAGCAAAACGTTAACCGATTTCGGATATGTTTCATCCTGATAATCAGGTATTCGTATATTTCATAAAAAGCACGATTTTATTGTAATAAAGACAACATTTGTTGAGTTACAATCGATATTGAAACACTCCATTTTCAGAGAAAATGCTTATATTTTCCAAACTCCTCGATGGATTTGTTTTAAATTACCTCAAACAAGTATACAAGTGTGAAGGATGACTGGTGCCAATTACAAGTTTCAAGAAAATCCGTACCTTGGAAAATGCTGCACAAGCTAGCGACTGCTAAATTTTAGTACAACATACTATACTCGCACACATTGTCAGCGCTTCCGTACAAATTTTAAAATAAAACTGAATTTGAAACTATCACCTGAAAGCTTCATATCACTCGCAACTGTAGGGAAAAATTCACGCAAATCGGAAACATACAGCAAACTTTACCAATGAGCAAAGTGCAAGAAGTTTATGTTGTGTATTATATGAAAATCCAAAATATTGTATTCTGCGTATAAAAACATTTCTGTAGATTGTTTTTTCATAATTTTTCAATATGATATAGAGCAACATATTTTAAAACACTTCACCAAGTTTCAGAGTGTTCTTTTCATACAGTTTGGAGAACGTATTCGAAACTGCTTTGAAAACCTCTCGTGTTTACTGACCGCTGGATGTGTTTTGAAATTCATCACGGGTTTCTGCCGCTTGGGAATCACGATACTCCAATCAAATTTTCAATGATAATATCATCAGTACATAAGACGAGGTTCTATACCTTCATTTCATTCCTTTACGCACTTTATTAACTTACTTAGCGAAAACTAGTTTCGTTTTCTCAACCTCCTCAGTTCGCGAACACTTGTAGACTTGTTTGAGGTTATTTAAAAAAAATCCATCGTGGAGTTTGGAAAATATAAGCATTTTCTCTCTGAAAATGGAGTGTTTCAATATCGACTGTAACTCAACAAATGTTGTCTTTATTACAATAAAATTGTGCTTTTTATGAAATTTACGAATACCTGATTTATCAGGATGAAACATATCCGAAATCGGTTAACGTTTTGCTGCTCAAATCATCGATTTAAAATGAGACCCATCGTTCAACGAAATAGGATCGGAACAAATAAACTGAATTAATTTAGTTTTGCCTAGATTTTTCCTAACATATTTCCATGTCGATGAAACAATTCAAGCATTTACTCTTATGAATTACAACACGACCTGTTGGATATCGATGTTTTTTTCTGTTCATCAACGTTTACCCTTTCATCCATAGCCTATAAAACGTTCTTGTCAAGAGGACAACTACGTCATAACTCAGTGATGGAAATGGAGTCAAGGTCTCATGTTTGCCATGTAATACTAGTTGTGCTGTAGGAACTGGTCTATCGCCTCACTGTGGAAGCAGACTGACTGAGATTCAGGCGGGCTACATTCACTGTAAGCCTTGTATTCCAGGGAAAACATATTCGGACAAACTCGGTCCAACAGCTTGCAAAAACTGTAAAGCATGTGCTCAAAATGAAGTAGTTACAAGCAAGTGTACAACTGAGCAGGATTTGCAATGCATCTGTGACAAAGGCTATTACTCTGTGCCATCACACAGCTGCCGACCATGCTCGTATTGCTGTGGTGACAACAAAGACATCAGAATAAACAAATGCATCTCTGATGGTATTCCAGTACGACGACAGTGCTCCATTGATCGAGCAAATCTGTGTGCTTCTAAATTTCTCACCGTGATAGAGATGTTTGGATTATCTCATGCTTATACAAGAAACTGAGCTCTCACTCGAAACCATCAACTACCTATCGACAACTAAGCAGCAACGACAGAGGTCCTGGTTACCAGAATATATTATATAAGCTTGGGATAACCATTGACTTAGTAGTGCTGTTGGTAGTCGTAATATTTGTGGCAATCGTTGCAATGTTAATTGTAAACTGTTGTCCTTGGTTATTAATTAATAAATGCAGAGAAATAAGTGAAAAGAAGGATTCCGGCCGTCAAGAAAACGATTGCAGCATCACATGCCTTGCCACAAGCAATACCTCTAACGTTACACTCACTGTGAAGCCTCAAAATGATGCACAAGTAAATAAAACAGTAATGATGCGTGCGCAGCTACAATCACAACAAGAAGACAGCAGGGAAGTATTGGAGAAGAATATTAGATACTGATGTACTCCGATGGGTCAAGGACGGGACTCGTATCCAACACATCGATTCGGCGACACTGGAAATCTTCACATTGAGAATCACTGACGCAGGAGTGTACAAATGTCAAGTGATGTGCAAAGAACATCAAAACGTCTTATGTCAAAGTGAAGAATTTCTTCTTGATGTTAATCCCGCAGATGGAGAATGTAAGTAAAATTGGTGCCTTACATAAGGTAGTAATTAAGACTGGACGGGAAATGTTTGGCTCGATCGAGGTCCGTACAAATGACGTCCAACACCAGGAGCCCACAAGTAGGAGCATCCATGCTACATATTGGGTCTATGTTACGGCGTTTGAATAAGTTTGGCCATTTTTAGAACATGATTTCTCGAAATTGACCAATCACTGTGCACTTTTGGTTTTATTTGTAGCAACTCCTATATTATTTGCTGCAACTCGTTTTATTTGCCGCAACATATTTTATTTGTTGCGACTCGTTTTATTTGCTGCAACTCGTTTTATTTGCCGCAACTCCTTAATTTGCCGCAACAGTGATTGGTCAATTTCGTGTTCTAAAAATAACCAAACTTGTTCAAATGCCGTGACAGATTTTAATGCAACATGGATGCTCCTACTTATGAGCTCCTGCCAACACTCAACTCACTAGTTCATTTAATTTTTGATGGTGGGAGGAAAACCGGAGTAACTGTTGAAAACCCTCGGAGCAAGGGAGAGAACGAATCGAACTGACAAACTCAACTCAGTGAAGCGCACGACCCTGGAGTTCACTGAACTATAGGCAGCACAGAGATGAGAGGCGAGAGGTGTAACCACTCGACTAGCCATGCATGCTACCCGGCATGCTATTCATTATACCCTCAATATAATCCTCCAATCAAATATCTGTATTTTGGTCACGTAGCGATCCAATATTTTGCGATGTAGGACAACCTATTGGACAGCAACTAGTCAGTGTCAATGCACCGCGTCTTTTCCATTGAGGTTTAGGCCAGAAAAAAATGACTTTTAACAATGGCTGTAACTGACATTGAGAATATTAATTAATTTCTAAGTTTTATTTGTTTACTTTTAAAATGCAACATCATGTTACACATTTGCTGTATTATGGCAACAAATTAAATGTATTACGTCATTTCATTGGAGGATTATTTGTTCCTAAAAAAGTACGGTAATTAAGGCAGAGTGCAGGTCAGCTCCTCTGGGATCAAGGTACATATAATAAAATACTTTTCCTCGACCTTCAGTCTCACCCAATAATATATATATTGAAGACTCCACTTTAATATTCAGCCATATTGCATTCAGTCCAATATTTTTCTTTTCAGAATTATTAATCGCTTTTATACTGGTTTGATTGACTATAGGTTTTCAAATGCTAAGACAGCTTCCCTTTGATATCTGTGAAGAAGTTGTAGATTATTTGACGGCAAGTGGAAACTGGGTTAAGGTTGCAACAAAGTACGGATTAAAGGACTCGACAATAAAGGCATTGATGGCTGGACCTGGAAGAGAGGCAGCACAGGGCGCGATTGAGTTCGTCCAAACTTCCACGAACATTACAGTTTATGAATTTTGGAAGTACATGAAAGCGATGAATGAGTTCGAGATAGTCCATCTGCTCATTAATGCCATGACATGTCGTCGTACATTTAAACAAGAACAAACCAAAAGCGTCCATCCAGAAATGCCTGAAGAACAACCAGTACACTGAACACGCAAGAACAACAATTGCCAAAAGAAGAGTTACCAAACAAGTGAGACGAAAATTTGAAAATAGTCCAGGTAAGTGTTCATATCTGTACAAGCACAGTCCGTTGAAAATAGTGCAGGTAAGTGTATCATATAATTATGTACAAGCACAGTCCTTTGAAAATAGTGCAGGTAAGTGTATCATATAATTATGTACAAGCACAGTCCTTTGAAAATAGTGCAGGGTAAGTGTATCATATAATTATGTACAAGCACAGTCCTTTGAAAATAGTGCAGGTAAGTGTATCATATAATTATGTACAAGCACAGTCCGTTGAAAATAGTGCAGGTAAGTGTATCATATAATTATGTACAAGCACAGTCCTTTGAAAATAGTGCAGGTAAGTGTATCATATAATTATGTACAAGCACAGTCCTTTGAAAATAGTGCAGGTAAGTGTATCATATAATTATGTACAAGCACAGTCCGTTGAAAATAGTGCAGGTAAGTGTATCATATCTGTACAAGCACAGCACGGTCCGTTGAAAATAGTGCAGGTAAGTGTATCATATCTGTACAAGCACAGTCCTTTGAAAATAGTGCAGGTAAGTGTATCATATAATTATGTACAAGCACAGTCCTTTGAAAATAGTGCAGGTAAGTGTATCATATAATTATGTACAAGCACAGTCCGTTGAAAATAGTGCAGGTAAGTGTATCATATCTGTACAAGCACAGCACGGTCCGTTGAAAATAGTGCAGGTAAGTGTATCATATCTGTACAAGCACAGTCCTTTGAAAATAGTGCAGGTAAGTGTATCATATAATTATGTACAAGCACGGTCCGTCAGTGAAAATAGTGCAGGTAAGTGTATAATATATGTACAAGCACAGTCCGTTGAAAATAGTGCAGGTAAGTGTATCATATGTAGTATTTACAATATGAGTGGCAATGTTGTATCTTACACTTTACAATCTCGAGCCGAAGACGAGAGATTGTAAATAAGATACAACATTGTCACGAATATTGTAAATTACTTATGATATTGTTTAATCATTGTTTGAACCGGGTAGGCGTTTCAGCCATAATTGTAGTCAATATCTGATTGAGATGAAAATAATTTAGCATTCAATTCTCATTCCGATTGCTTGACCGCACTGAACAATGAAAGCAGTTTCGTATTAGTAGCTTAGTTAAGATATCGATTGTTTAATAAATGTTTTATTTCTTTTCATACTTGGTAGTTTTTGAATAGAGTTGATTGTTCATTAAGACATATACAAAGAACAAATACGGCAAATATGTAATATGAATGCTTTTTCATTTAGAATACATTTACACTTTTGTTTGGTTTTCAAAGGAGGCTTTAATTGTGAATGAAATGCGAACGGAGTTTTGATTATTTTCAATCAAATCAAGAACAGTTCAGTCTCACAGGAAGGTCATAGAGCTAAGACGGGCATTTGAGACGATGACTGGCAATTTTCGTATAAACTGCCAAAAGTGCATCACAAGAGAGTCAGTTGTTGAGGGAATGTGCCCAAACTAGCACAAAGTGGAGTGTAGATTTTTGAAGACTGGCAGATGTCTCGTAACAACAAGGTAGCAGCAAGGAAAGAGTCTATTGACTTGTCTTTTAACACATAAACTCCGTATGAAGTTCTAGTTCGATAGTTACAGGTAAGTCTTCTAACTCGAGGTTCTTGAAAAGAATAATGTAGCAAGTAACGCAATATTTAGCCAGAACTGTGCTATCATCTTTAATGGAAGTAATCTCGTGTCTTTCAAAGTTGTAAATGTTTATTTGAGATTGTGTCGTTGAAATCCAATGATTGTATCATTCGGTAAGCAAGTTAAAACTGTGAAGGTGCTAAGCTCCAATAGAGGAAATAGTAGTGCAGGTAAGTGTATCATATCTGTACAGAGCACAGTCTCAAAATAAGTGAGTTACATTAAAGAAACTGTGTCTTTATCACGAGTATTTTTTGAAAATAGTTAGGTAAATGTATTGTTCATATCATATAATGCAGTGATTGAAAATAGTGCAGGTAAGTGTATATATATCTGTAGTATTCTGTAGTCCGTTGAATACTAATAGTGTCTAGGTAGTATTCTGTATCAGATACTGTGTACAAGCACAGTCCGTTGAAAATAGTGCAGGTAAGTGTATGGGAGTATACAAGGTAGCCACGTGACCAGTGCTGTTGAAAATACAGCAGCCTAATGTATATTATAATATTATAAAATTATGTACAAGCACAGTCCGTTGAAAATAGTGCAGGTAGTGTATCATATCTGTACAAGCACAGTCCGTTGAAAATAGTGCAGGTAAGTGTATGTACAAGCACAGTCCGTTGAAAATAGTGCAGGTAAGTGTATCATCATATGTGTACAAGCACAGTCCGTTGAAAATAGTCCAGGTAAGTGTATATCATATATGTACAAGCACAGTCCGTTGAAAATAGTGCAGTAAGTAAGTGTATCATATCTGTACAACAGCACAGTCCGTTGAAAATAGTGCAGTAAAGTGTATATCATATATATGTACAAGCACAGTCCGTTGAAAATAGTGCAGGTAAAGTGTATATCATATATGTACAAGCACAGTCCGTTGTAGTCCAGGTATATCATATCCGTTGAAAATAGTGTACAAGCACAGTCCGTTGAAAATAGTGCAGGTAAGTGTATATCATATCTGTACAAGCACAGTCCGTTGAAAATAGTGCAGGTAAGTGTATCATATATATGTACAAGCACAGTCCGTTGAAAATAGTGCAGGTAAATGTATATCATATATGTACAAGCACAGTCCGTTGAAAATAGTGCAGGTAAACTGTATATCATATCTGTACAAGCACAGTCCGTTGAAAATAGTGCAGGTAAGTGTATCATATCTGTACAAGCACAGTCCGTTGAAAATAGTGCAGGTAAGTGTATATATATGTACAAGCACAGTCCGTTGAAAATAGTGCAGGTAAAAGTGTATATCATATCTGTACAAGCACAGTCCGTTGAAAATAGTGCAGGTAAGTGTATATCATATCTGTACAAGCACAGTCCGTTGAAAATAGTGCAGGTAAATGTATATCATATATGTACAAGCACAGTCCGTTGAAAATAGTGCAGGTAAATGTATCATATATATGTAAGGAACTCTCCGGGACACTAGCACAGACAGTACAAACGTTTCAGGGTCACGAAAAAGGAGGCTGTGATTCCCTCGAGCACCTGGGTTTCAAGTCCCAGCGTACGTCTGTCTTTTGATGGACTTCGTGACAAATGTGACTGCTGATCAGGTAGCCATTGTGTGCTATCAGTCTTAACTTCCACGAAACTCAAAAGTTTAAAGCCAATCGAGCACAGACGTGATAGTAAAAAAGGCGAGACTTTGGTCTGAAGAAACCTTCTGTAAAACACCTTTTGTGATCATCAATAATTGTAGAGGAAGGAAAACAGCCAGACCCAGGTAAACTGGGGGGAGAGTTGTACTCCTGTTTCAGTCCGTTGAAAATAGTGCAGGTAAATGTATATCATATATGTACAAGCACAGTCCGTTGAAAATAGTGCACGGTAACACATGTTGTGTACACATCGTATAAGCTCTACAAGCACAGTCCGTTGAAAATAGTGCAGGTAAGTGTACAATCAAAAATATATGTACAAGCACAGTCCGTTGAAAATAGTGCAGGTAAGTGTATCATATCTGTACAAGCACAGTCCGTTTTAAAAGTAGTGCAGGTAAAGCAATATTATATCATAGTGTAGAAAACCGTACAAGCACAGTCCGTTGAAAATAGTGCAGGTAAGTGTATATCATATGGTCACTGGTACAAGCACAGTCCGTTGAAAATAGTGCAGGTAAGTGTATATCATATATGTACAAGCAGCACAGTCCGTTGAAAATAGTGCAGGTAAGTATATCATATAGTGCACAGTCCGTTGAAAATAGTGCAGGTAAATGTATATCATATATGTACAAGCACAGTCCGTTGAAAATAGTGCAGGTAAGTGTATCATCATATATGTACAAGCACAGTCCGTTGAAAATAGTGCAGGTAAGTGTATACTATCATATATGTACAAGCCAGTCATATATCTGTACACAAGACAGTCCGTTGAAAATAGTGCAGGTAAGTGTATATATATCTGTACAAGCACAGTCCGTTGAAAATAGTGCAGGTAAGTGTATATCATATCTGTACAAGCACAGTCCGTTGAAAATAGTGCAGGTAAGTGTATATCATATCTGTACAAGCACAGTCCGTTGAAAATAGTGCAGGTAAATGTATATCATATATGTACAAGCACAGTCCGTTGAAAATAGTGCAGGTAAATGTATATCATATCTGTACAAGCACAGTCCGTTGAAAATAGTGCAGGTAAGTGTATATATGCAAGCACAGTCCGTTGAAAATAGTGCAGGTAAGTGTATCATATCTGTACAAGCACAGTCCGTTGAAAATAGTGCAGGTAAGTGTATCATATATGTACAAGCACAGTCCGTTGAAAATAGTGCAGGTAAGTGTATATCATATATGTACAAGCACAGTCCGTTGAAAATAGTGCAGGTAAGTATATATCATATCTGTACAAGCACAGTCCGTTGAAAATAGTGCAGGTAATGTGTATACAGTCCGTTGAAAATAGTGCAGGTAAGTGTATATATGTACAAGCACAGTCCGTTGAAAATAGTGCAGGTAAAAAATAGTATTGTAAAGTGTATATCATATGTACAAGTACAAGTCCGTTGAAAATAGTCCAGGTAAATGTTATCATATATGTACAAGCACAGTAGTAGTGCAGGTAAGTGTATATCATATATGTACAAGCACAGTCCGTTGAAAATAGTGCAGGTAAATGTATATCATATATGTACAAGCACAGTCCGTTGAAAATAGTGCAGGTAAATGTATATCATATATGTACAAGCACAGTCCGTTGAAAATAGTGCAGGTAAGTGTATATCATATATGTACAAGCACAGTCCGTTGAAAATAGTGCAGGTAAATGTATATCATATATGTACAAGCACAGTCCGTTGAAAATAGTGCAGGTAAGTGTATATCATATATGTACAAGCACAGTCCGTTGAAAATAGTGCAGGTAAGTGTATATCATATCTGTACAAGCACAGTCCGTTGAAAATAGTGCAGGTAAGTGTATATCATATATGTACAAGCACAGTCCGTTGAAAATAGTGCAGGTAAGTGTATCATATCTGTACAAGCACAGTCCGTTGAAAATAGTGCAGGTAAGTGTATCATATCTGTACAAGCACAGTCCGTTGAAAATAGTGCAGGTAAGTGTATCATATCTGTACAAGCACAGTCCGTTGAAAATAGTGCAGGTAAGTGTATCATATATGTACAAGCACAGTCCGTTGAAAATAGTGCAGGTAAGTGTATATCATATCTGTACAAGCACAGTCCGTTGAAAATAGTGCAGGTAAGTGTATCATATCTGTACAAGCACAGTCCGTTGAAAATAGTGCAGGTAAATGTATATCATATATGTACAAGCACAGTCCGTTGAAAATAGTGCAGGTAAGTGTATCATATCTGTACAAGCACAGTCCGTTGAAAATAGTGCAGGTAAGTGTATCATATATGTACAAGCACAGTCCGTTGAAAATAGTGCAGGTAAGTGTATCATCATATATGTACAAGCACAGTCCGTTGAAAATAGTGCAGGTAAGTTGTATGCGCGCGTCTTTTTTATGGGTTTCCTGTGGTAGAGCGTGCGCGGAATACGTATATATTATGAGTGGGCTCCTTGTGCATAGAAATGTATTATGTTGGGCTCTCTGTGCGTAAGTCGTACCCGCAGAAATGCAGTGTTTAATTAATACTTTAACTAGTACAAATTCACCAAATTCATGTACTCACTTGAGTGCTGGTTTAAGTAAACTCCGGCTGGTAGGATGATTCTCGATTTCCAGTCAATGCGCAACACTTCATCTTTCAGTTCCAGTTAAAGGAATTGAAGAAAAAAATTACCATACGTGACCCATTAGTGTCAAAATAAATTCGAAGGCGAAATTTCAGCTCATAGTGTTTGGCACAATAATCAGATGTGACATCTACATAAACTGATACGTAACTATATACCAATTAATTAGAGTCGTTTTCGTATGAGTGGGAAACCTACGACACGGAGTTACGGTCACGGTACGGAGTCGAAGACATCTATTCAACCAATCATAGCGCGCGAAATCATTTCTCAACCAATCAGAATGCTTGGATACTGCACGATGATGGCGCGATACGGTCACTGCACGGCACGAACCGTATCGTAACTACTTCCCACTCATACGAAAACGACTCTATACAATAAAAGTTACTTACTGATATACTGTATTGTGATACTTTACTACTCTATATATGTGTGTAAACGTCTGTAAACATTGTATTGTCTTTCATAGTAAAATATGTCGACTCCAAAACTTCAAAGAAACCTCCGCTTGGATGGAACTTATACAAATATTTCTTTTGGGATCAAACACCGCGCCTGAGAAATACGATTTTACGTTGCTTGTCCTTGGGAAGCGTCAAAGATTGCTTGCGTATCAAATCGCAAGACAAGAAAGTGAGACCTACAAGCTGGGCCGGTGGCTTGAATACGAAGTCTCGCTACCCGTAAAGTGGTATCTGACAATATGGACTGACTGTATGTGTCTGCAGATCAAGTCGAATCTGATACCGACTTTAAATTGCTTAGGAACAGCAGTGGCTTCGTATTGCCACCTCAAGTATGTTAAGGCCAAAAAAACGAGAATAAAATGTAAAAAATCATAATGTCACTTCCTTTTACCAATCATTACGAAACTATGCATAGCATTAGAGTTCGACATCGATTGAAGTCAATACCAAAAAAACTGAACATGATTAACCACGTGGCAACAGTATTTGAAAATTTATAGCGGTTTTTAAGAACTGTAAAAACAAATAATTGCATATGTTGTCAATGCTAGGGCTCTACACAACTGCGTTTGGATACTTATCTCTGATTTCTTTTAAGAGAGATATTTCGAAAATAGTACGTGACCATTTAGCCAGAATTTTTTATTTTCTCGATAACTAAAACTAAGGGACAGGTTTTCCAAACGCTATCTTTTTTCTCTAGTTGTCCTTAATATTGTAGTACAAAAACTATTTCAGCATAACTTAAATTCGCGTAAAAAAACGAAATTTCACATGCCTAGGTCACGTGACAATTGACGTCAGTATTTTTAGGACTAAGTCATCAAACCTTGAATATAATCTGCCTAAATATCAGCCATAGAAATGAATCGTGGGGAATACTAAAAATAAACGTGATTTGTGATGGCTTCATGAACCAGGCCTTAACATACTTGAGACGTTTCAAAACTTGCCGACCACACAATGCCGCAACGTACTATACTGCATTGTGGCCTATATCTAGTTTAGCGTTTAGTTAATCTAGCCCGCACCGGGTACTTAACTGAGTGTTTTCAGTATCCTATATATTATCTGTATACGATAGTATGTACGACACGGTAATGGGTTTCAATTTTATCGTGTACCACTGTAAATATCAGCTGAAAATAAAATGTTGTGTGTCGAGTAACCAATGTACCACGGGGTGGGTACTCACCCTATATATGCTATACGAGTATGTACCCGGGGTGGGTACTCACCTATATATGCTATACGAGTATGTACCCCGGGGTGGGTACTCCCCTATATATGCTATATACGAGTATGTACCCCGGGGTGGGTACTCTCCTATATATGCTATACGAGTATGTACCCCGGGGTGGGTACTCACCTATATATGCTATACGAGTATGTACCCCGGGGTGGGTACTCTCCTATATATGCTATACGAGTATGTACCCCGGGGTGGGTACTCACCTATATATGCTATACGAGTATGTACCCCGGGGTGGATACTCACCTATATATGTGCTATACGCGGGTATGTACCGCGGGGTGGATACTCCCCTATATATGCTATACGAGTATGTACCCCGGGGTGGGTACTCCCCTATATATGCTATACGAGTATGTACCCCGGGGTGGATACTCTCCTATATATGCTATACGAGTATGTACCCCGGGGTGGGTACTCACCTATATATATACGAGTATACGAGTATATATGTACCCCGGGGTGGGTACTCACCTATATATGCTATACGAGTATGTACCCCGGGGTGGGTACTCTCCTATATATGCTATACGAGTATGTACCCCGGGGTGGGTACTCCCCTATATATGCTATACGAGTATGTACCCCGGGGTGGGTACTCACCTATATGTGCTATACGCGGGTATGTATCGCGGGATAGGGTATGGTTTTTGAGCTCCTTAGGTCTGCGATAGGGTATCGTTTTTGCACTTTTATGCCTCATTCACACCAAAACTTGTTTGGTTATACTGGATCAATTTTCTATCTTCTATAATCTGAGGCTAATTTCACAATAATCAAACTACCTGGTTTTTATACTACAAAACACAAAGGACAGTTTACCAGCATGTTTTGTGCCAAATGTTGCGTGGCGTTATTTGTAGATAATTTTCTATATACCTGTTCAGTTAAACCACTTTAAAACATCAGTTTTATCCTCGGTGTGAACGGGGCATTAGTCTGGGATAGTATGGTTTTCACAATAACGTAACGCTCCCAAAACTACGTCAGCGTTAATTATCATAGTCTGTTACAACTTGCAGTTCACCAAATGAAACAACCGCAGCAACAACGTTTACTGAAACGTACTGTTTAATTATGTTTTTAGGTTTGGTCTGGGATATGGGATATAATTTTGAGCTTATAGGTCTGGGGTAGGGTATGGAAAATCGCATTTTAGGTCTGGAAGAGGGTCAGGATTTTGAGGTGTCCGCGGCACACCCCTACCCGAAAACTCCCAGAGTACCTCCCCCCCGGCCAGAACACCGAACACCCCCCCCCCCCCCCTTCCGGGCCAGTACTCCCCCCCCCCCCGTGTTGTCAACATCAGGGGGTTCAAAACATCAGCTAAACCTTCTAGAGTTCTACGTATACGAACTATTTAAGAATTGGTTCATACATATTGATTCATGCTTAGCGTGCGTCTACAGCTATTTCAAAAAAGGTTGGTGCCAGTTTTGTTGCATGTTGCATGTTGCATGTTGCATACCAAGCCCGAAATGTATTGTGGATCATATGTAAACAATGTCTGCATGCACATACAAAAGAAAATATGCCGGATTCATATTGCGAAGATAAAGTTTGTGAAAATTTCCAGAGTCCATATTGTTGTGCCCTTTCGCTGACTCCATTCACATCGCCCATAGTGCATTTCGGGCTTGGTATGCAACATGCAAGATGCAAGATGCAACAAATCCTTCACCAACCTTTTTTGAAATAGCTGTATATCGAGTTATGGATGCACGCGGGAAGTTTGGAGAGCATGAGAGAAGCGTAAGAGTTACTCGAGGCGTAGGCTATTAAGAGTTCTTTATATTTTCTCTCGTGCGTCTATAACGCAATGTGCGCATGGAGCTCGTTGACTAATTGATAAATAGGAAACATTTACAAATTGTGATGGCGGTTCAATTGTTGCATAAAATACCGTTTGCAAGCAAATAATGTGTTTCATTTATTGCAAATAGATTGTATATATTTAGTATTTTGTTTATACGGTAGTTAACAAAGAATGTATGAATGTATGTGTGTTATTATGGTAATAAACACTCTTCTATACGAGTCAATCTGCAAGCTGAATAGACTTCACACTGTATGCACATACAACACTGACTTGATTTCATTTGAAAACAAGACTGATCCTCTCGTACGTTCTACAGACCGCTAGGACACACTTGTCCAATACCCAAACAGCTGACATAAAATGATCAACATCCGAGCCTAAAGTCTGTTCAGCGCCGTAGAACTTGAAACTTCCTATACGAATTTTAATTAAAATATACTTATTGTTTTAGACTTGGTACAACTTAGGCAGGTGAAAATTATTCCATGTCACGTCCACTTGCAAAAGACTCGGTTTTTTAAATAATTTATATAGGGACATCAGGGGCGTAGCGTGCTTTTCCAATGTACGCACATAGCAACGAACGTCGAAGGCGTGAGCTTCTAGGGGGGTGAGGGGGCATGCCCCCCTGAAAATTTAGAAATCTAGAGCCTTGGAAATACCATTTTCTTCGTTTTCCAGCGGACTTTCTCGCTACATAAATACATAGTAAAATGCATTTATCACTCAGTTTTTTGGGGGGGATTTATGTAAAGGGAGTGCAGGGGCATGCTCCCCGAAACATTTTGAGGTATAGGTTCTCCAAAATAGCATTTTCCTGCCTTCTGTGAGTAGTTTCCAGGAAGTTTAAACTGATTCAGCTGTTAAGATTTTGTCTTAGATTTCATTTTTTTTTTATATTTTTATGTTTCTTATAATATTTATATTTTAAGTATTTTAAATTGTACGCACGTGCGTATGTGCGTATATGCACGCTACGCCCCTGGACATTGTTGTGGAATTGGAAGGAATTGGTCTTACCAAGCAATTAACGGGTACTGAAGTGGGTGCTCCAACTAAGCAGGGCGGTATGAAGGAGGAATTACGTAAACGACATGGCTACATAAAAACAAAAGACATGCACATTGGCTTGCTGACTGGGAAAAACAGACCGCTTATATATCTGTTGCCAGGCCGATCTTGGCAACCCTGACTGCACTGGATACACCCTCTGGCAGCTGATGACGCATTCTGGTGAATGCTAATGCAATTAAGGCTGAATGAGTGGCGACAGCCCGGGGGGGGGGGGGTACTCCCATATATGGGCTATACTGGGACGTGCCGCTGGACAGGGTATGGTTTTTGGCAGCTCTGTCCTGAACAGGGTATATATTTTAAGTGAGTCTGTCCTAAACAGGGTATGGTATTGCACGATTGTCGTCGTTAAATATGGTTTTATACGGCCGATTTAGCCATTATAGTCAACATAAAATTAACGTGTGTATTTTGCCCTTTGTCCTAAACAGGGTCCTAAAATATAGGGTGTTGTCCTAGACAGGGTAGGTATTTTATATATTTTTGTCCTAAACAGGGTCAGGGTTTGAAACCCTCAGCGGCACCCCTATACCCAAACATGGGTCAAGTACCCGCCCCCCCGGGTCAAGTCAAGTAACCCCCCCCCCCGGGGGCGACAGCGCCGCAGTTTCTCAGTACCTGACAGAAATCGAAAACCATTGGAGATGGGAATCCAACCGACAAGCATCTATTAATTTCCTCACAAGTTTCACGAAAAGATAAAAAGTGAGCATGACGTCATTACAATAGTTGAAGAGTTATCTAGTTGTCACTAATGACTGGTCATGACATGTTACGAAAATTCAGATCGACCCAAATATATCATGTCCCGTGCCAACCCAAATATCATGCTCCCCCCCCCCCCCCCCCCCCCCCCCCCAACCCAAATATCATATCCCCTAGCCTCCCCTCAGGGCCAAATATCATGTCCCCTGCCAACCCAAATATCATGTCCCCCCCCCAACCCAAACATCACATCCCCTCCCAGCCAAAACACCACAACCCCACCCAAACATCACACCCCTCCCCCCTCATCCCCCTCCCCCCCAAACATCACACCACTCCCCACCAAAACATCACACCCCCCTCCCCACCCAAACATCACACCCCTCCCAGCCAAAACATCACACCCCTCCAGCCAACCATCACACCCCTCCCCACCCAAACATCACACCCCTCCCCACCCAAACATCACACCACTCCCCACCCAAACATCACACCCCTCCCCACCCAAACATCACACCCCTCCCCACCCAAACATCACACCCCTCCCCACCCAAACATCACACCCCTCCCCACCCAAACATCACACCCCTCCCAGCCAAAACATCACACCCCTCCAGCCAAAACATCACACCCCTCCAGCCAACCATCACAGATAATGGGAGACTTGCACTATTAAATATAGCGAAAAGCAGTGTCAAAATGAACTGCAGAAATGAAAAGAGCAGCTCGAAATTAGTAAAAGGGCGAAGTTTCAGCTCATAATGTCTGATACAGGAGAAATTGATGACATTAAAAATGCCATCCAATGCATTTTCCCAAACAAAATCTTAGAAAACGCTCGATTTTATTTTCAACTATAATACTGGGATCGAGGGAAACAATATGTGTTGTGGTCCCAAGAAGACCGCTGATGTTAATTTCCAGAGGAGTAGTCGGAAAAACGCTGCTCTAGAGGGAAAAAAATAGAAGGAAAACTGTAGACCGCTCAGTAGAAATAAATGGGGTTAACATGGTAATCGTTTCGCTTCTAAGAAATATTTCATTCGATTCTGTCTTATTTCGGATTTTTAACTTGTGGAATTTTATTTTTTCATGTTTTTGTTTTCTCTGAATGGGAGCCTGGCCGGAACTTTTTTATTTGAACATCTGAAATCTTGTTTGTCATGTTCAGTGGCTGGCCAAACACAGTTTACCTGGAAACGTTCTTTTGCAACCCAAATTGTTATGCTTTGATAACTTTCACGTGATCCCGTCTCGTCCAATGAGAGGCCGAGAAAAATTAACTTTGGCTTGGTACAATATAATGTCACGCGATCTCTTAGTGCAAGTGGCTTTCTATATATTGACCTTCTATGTATTTGGCAAAGCCACTCATGAAGGAATACAAATCTTAGAACTTACAAGTACAGTCAGGTCAACTCAATGTGTTTTTTTAGGATTTCACTTTACAGAATCTTACAGTACGCTCTCTCAACAAGTCAACACGTTTGCGTGACAAACTGAAACCGCGAACAACAGGTCGAACAAAAGGCAAACAGGCCCGGGCAAGTATAATGACGCCGATGACTAATTATAGCATAAGCCCAGTCTCTTACGCCGTCACGGTAAAATGTTTTTTTTTGGCGTCCATATTTGCCATTTGGCATTGCAATGATTGACTATGTGCAGCATTATAAAGTGCCATCTCCGTGTGAAAGACGCTATAGACACAGAGGAACAGCATACATACAAACAAGTCAATGGACGTTGATGTTTTCTGAAAGTTTTCCATCAAAAAGCTTGTTTTAAGCGACGTCAAGTAACTTGGTGACTGTTGTCTTGTTGAGTGTTGTCAGAAATGCAATCGACCTGGATTTTTGGAGTTTGTCTGCTTTTGTACACATCTAAAGTAAGTTGTTTTCATATACAGCACTGTTATATCATAATGTTATGCTATAACAGTTCATGATTAGGTCATGGATGTGCAAATGAATGTCTCCATCGAGACGTTTGATCCTTGATGACCTCCATATGAATATTATTGTGATTCCCTCGCACTTTATAAGCTTACTAGAAATACTTGTACAATGTAGGGAGGCCATAATTCAATAGTTTTCTTGCCGGGTTTTTAGTTTATTGTTAATACACATTCAAGTAGATGTAAGTTATGTTTGAGAAACCTTGATCAGGCTGGATTATGACAAGACGCACATGCAACGATCAAAGACTGATTATGAAGTGAAATTTTAATACACAATGTATTTTTGAGATGGTCAAATAAAATGCATCTATCTTCTATCCAAATGAATTTCTTTGGCCGAATTTCCTTTTCCTTTGTCTTGATATAAAGTGATGACGAATGTTTATTGATCTCCATTCTTGCATGTAAATACTAATAAAAATAGATAGATTACCAGCGACTCAATAAAGCAATTATTTGCTGATTATGCAAATCCATTGTTACTGTTAGAGCAACCAACTCGTTGTGAACACATACAACTGTATTCAATCAAAATTATTCGAGAAGTAGCATTTGAATGAAAGCATATAAAAAAGCCTGCCTGTGGTAATTAACTACAATGTAGAACCTGCTGGGACTGTATTTAGTTGTTCATTACAAGGTTAATATTTAGCAACTCAGAATGAGTAAATAACTTACATGTATTATATATACAACATACATGTGTACACACACATCATGCAGATCCATCACTAAGGGCGGTAACACCTGTTACGGCTGAACTCACTTGATGCTACACGTGAAAGCTGTAGACTCACAAATCTAAGTAAATGTTTTTCTTATAATTCATTATAATTAAAGATCAAGGGAACATGCAGACTGTACATGTACAATGTAGAAATCTTATTAAGATAATTTTAAGATCTTATGATGTACATGTATCCTAAGATTCTTATAAGATCCCTGTGAAATAAATTATGTTATTACAGTATAATACATTGTACTCAGTATCTGTATTCTCATTGGTCGAGAGCCTACAGATAATTCTAACTATCAGTGCGCACCAGCAACATCTCAGCGGTCTGGTGGTTATCTGTAGGCAGTTATCTGCAAAGACGAGCCTGTGTAGGTCAGCGGATTGGTTGTTATTATACATTGTACTCAGTATCTGTATTCTCATTAATTGGTCGACAGCCTACAGATAACAACCAATCCGCTGACCTACGCAGGCTCTTAATTTAGCCTACAGATAATTCTAACTATCGATCAGTGCACGCCAGCAACATTTTGAACAGCGGTCTGGTGGTTATCTAGCTGTAGGCAGAACTTTATCTGCAAAAACGAGCCTGCATACAAATGTAGATCAGCGGATTGGTTGTTATCTGTAGGTTACTACAGTATTGTCATTTTCATTCGTTTGTTGTTGTTGTTGGATTGCTTATATCTTTGTATTATAAGTCAATCCACATACATGTACAAATGTACATGTACAGTCATTTGCAAAAATTCTGGCCGCCACGATATATCAATATATCAATATATCGGGTGCATTATGGGTAATTAAATAATCGAAAATTCCCCTTAAAGCGGGCTTTAAAGCCAGCAAAGTTGGTAGAAATATTTAGTATAATGTTTATTTTAGTCTTACGTTTGTTGTTCGTAAATTGTGTTTCATTTAATAGTATTAGTGATGCACCCGATATATTGATATATCGTGGCGGCCAGAATTTTTGCAAATGACTGTACATGTACGTGACTTGTAGACAATGTATAATAAAACAATTATTGAATTCGGTTTTGATGATAGATCCGAATTATCAATGTCTAACACTTACCTCTACATTGCATAAATGATAACTTCCGGATATCATCAAAACCTCATCCAATACATTTGTAATTCACCGATTGGCCCCTAGAGCTCACGTGGTGTACTTCATGTTACTGTCACCAAAATGTTCGTACATTGTCTGTGAATTGCCATACAAACGCACTAACTTTTGTACAGTTTATCGACTCGATTTAGATGTGTGATCCTCTAAATATTAGCAAAATCTCGTTTATTAACCTTTAAGTTAGTTAAAATAATTTTGCTAATATTTAGAGAATCGAAAAACTAAATCGAGTCGATAAACTGTACAAAAGTTAGTGCGTTTGTACGGCAATTCACGGAAAATGTACGAACATTTTGGTGACAGTAACCACGTGAGCTCTAGGGACCAATCGGTGAATTGTTTATTGCACTTTTGCTGCATTATTGATTTCAGTATAAGGTTTAGAGACAATCTGCGAAACAATTTTGGGATTTTTTGTGTCTACTGCTGAGAACCAGCTGTAGACACTATGTCATTGAGTTTACCGGAAGATACATAACTTCATGTCTGTCAAAATTAGTGAAATGTCACTATATATATTGATAAAGTAATATGTACAAAATCTGACATGAATTAAATGAAAGAGAAAAGACTGGGAACTAATTCCATGAATTACGGCCATTTCACACCGTGACAAGAGATCGCGTTTGCCTAGATGTTTCGCCTATACAACTTGTATATAGCTAATTGCATAATCGTTGTCGGGTTGAAAATCATGAAAGCTATGACCAAAAGGAATTCTGGGAAATTAAAACTCTCAAATAACACCGTCAAATGATCGACCTTTTTATCCAGACTTGTAGGATCTTAGTTAAATAGCTCATATACATTGTACCTTCAAAACTACGAGAATATTGAATATACCTGCATGTAATGCGGGTCATGAACTGATTTCCCACTATCATTGCAGTCTCAGCTTCTATGATTTATGATTTTCAACCCAACAACGATTATGCAATTAGCTAATATATACAAATTTATGGGAACTCTTCTCACATAGCATATTTTGACATATTTTGATATTTTGACATTTATAACTAGCAGTAGACACTATTCACTCATTCGAGTGACTTTTGTTTACATGTACACTGTATGTTATATCACTGAGTCAGAGGTACATTGTATGGTATATAATAATAATAATAACTTTTTAAAGATTGTTTGTGCATCTACATGTACATGTACATTTTGTAGGATTCATTTAAAATTCAAGAAAATATTTTTTGTCGGATTTATTCCAAGATTTCGGGTACCAGACCCATCGTCAGGGAAATGATGTTACAATGCAATTCTTCAATCGAAAATTACATACAATAACACAACAACAGTGGTTACTAAGGTGACAAAAATAATGGTACAGAGCGCGAGCTAGAAATAAAACAAAGTGTGTGAGCGTGACCCAATAGAAAGCATAATTTCTAAGATTAGTAATTAGTTTGAACTATTTATTGTATTTTTATTATGTTTTCTATTACATGTAATTGGGTCATGCGTTCACACTTTGGTTTATTTCTAGCTCGTATTCTGTACCATTATTATTATTATTATTGTTCTCCTATTTCTAAACATACTTTGTTTCATTAAAGCAATAGATATAACTGACTGACCATAGCTGCTCTACTCGATTAGCTGTTTTTAGCTATTTTGAGTAGCTGACTGCTCAATTCCAACATTAAATTGTTATACACATCTATATAATGTGTGTCTGTATACACAGATATGCATATATCTCAATGTAATCACAAATGAGCACAATAAAGTTATTATTATTATTATTATATACAAGTGCCTATCAAAATTACCTGTTTAATACGGACACCCGGTTAATATAGACCCCAGGGGGGTACTCAGGGGGATCAGTGACGGGGAGGTGCAAAGGCTTTTTTTGGGTTTGAAATTCGCGGCTTGGGACTTTTTTGGGGTTTTCATTTTTCTGGTGGACTTTTTTTGATATGAAGATTTTGTCAATGACTTTTTTTTGGGTTAATAATAATGATATCCTACCGTTCTCGATTTTATGCGGAGAAAAAGTTTTTAAACTTTTTAACGTTTATTGGGTTACGATTTTGGGCCGTTGGACTTTTTTGGGGTCTTGTTTTTGCGTAATGGACTTTTTTTGGGTTAAAATGTTTGGCCTCATTCGCACCTCCCCGTCACTGATACCCCTGAGTACCCCCCTGGGATATAGACACTGTGTCTTGTCCCGATGGTGTCCGTATTAATTGGGTTCTACTGTATTGGCAGTAAGACAGCTTAGTACCTTATTCGTACTTAATATCGCGTGTAAGAAAATCAAGATGACAGTCAAATAGACTACTAGATAAACTTGTAGCTAAAGCAGACAAAACGTTTACGCCATACGGTTGCTCAGTTGCAAATGGTAGAGTTATTATGTTGTTGAATAAGTCGTTTTAAAAACCAATTTCGTATTAAATAACATTTATTGTTCATGTTGATTAAATGGTTTCGATATGTATTTTTTTTCTCTGGGTATTATATTTCGCGTGTTTAAAGTCTGCAAGCCTTTTTTTTCACGAGGCTTTAATTTCGTATTTTTTTAAATCGCGAAAATCGCGAACTTAAAGCCTCGCAAAATTAAGTACGAATAAGGTAGACATAGACTAGTGGTCAAAGGTGAGATTTGTGGAATGGATGCACATGAAGTTGCAAGGATCCAGAACTTCCTTAATTATACGCTTCAAGATCCTTTCTTCCCTCCTGTCCATGTTACAAGAGTCATGTTCAAACATTTTATGACAGTATTGAGCATTGTTATTGACAATAAATTGTGTACATGTATTAAACTGTTGATTGACAATATTTCATTCTAAATCTAATGTAGGTTTGTACATGTAGGTTGGATAATTCATGTCAGATTTTTAATGTTGTATCCTTAACCTGAAGTTTTATTGAAAACCACCAATCTTTACAGTAACAGCAGGCTACAGTAAGAGCCCATCATCAAGGCTACACTGTACATGCTTTAAAAAATATATAACAATTATTTCATTCAAATGTTGCCTTTTCTTTTCATTCAGTGTTTTCTCTCTCTTGTGATTCACAGGTTGTCAATAGCAGTTTTCCTTGTAAAAAAGATGAGTACATTATTGTTAATGGATCTACACCATGCTTGCAGTGTAATGAATGTGTTTATGGTTCTGGTCTTCATCCACCATGTGGCAGTACTTTGGATCATCCTCCACAAATTGAATGTCTCCGATGTAAACCAGGAATAACATATTCTGATGAGCATGGTCCAAGTTCTTGCAAAGCTTGTCATCGGTGTTCTAATTCCCATGAAATAATAACCAAGAAATGCACTCCTGAATCTAACACTATATGTTCAAATACATGTGAACTTAGATATTACTATGAGAATACAACACATGGTTGTGAACCTTGCTCATATTGCTGTGATGATGATAATGATATACGGATCGAAGCATGTAAAACATTAACAAAACAGTGCTCAATACATAATGCACAGCGATGTACACCAACAATAATAACATCAACAATTTATAGCACCTTAGTTACCACAACAAACAACACTGCTTCCACGAGCAAACATAGTGTTGGCATGACTGTGGGGTTCTCTCTATCAGGAAGTCTTGCTGCAATAATATTTATTATCGTTTTGGTATACTGTTACAAGAAGAGAAGAGAGGAAAGACCCCAAGCCAACAATCTACAGAAAAGAGACGTGGAGAATGGAGCAGCTATACAACCTCTTACTACTTGTGGTATTGAAAAAATAAACTTTTGTTTGAAAATAGCAGGTTATAATGAACCAGATACTCACACTAAACGATTACTGGAAGGAGATAATTTGACACTCTCACTTAATACATGTGAAAATGAAAATCAGCTTGTTGACAATGACTGTTCAAAACATTCTACATTTGACTGGACAAAGGACGGATTGCCATTAAATGACTGTGAGCAAAGGGAGCTAAAAAGGAATGCCATGAAAGTTGGTGACTCAGGCAAATTCCAATGTCATATGCATTGCCAAACACATCAAACAGATAAACACAGTGATGAGATGGTTATACACATTCAACCTGGACAAGGAAAGAGTGAGTTTTAAAGTTACATGTAATCTTGTTTCAAACTATAATTATACAGGGGGTATAATGGGCAAGGTCTTCGTGTACAATGTCCATGTAGCTGCTCAAATTGTCCTGGCTATTGTTTTTATGTAGAAAACAATACATAGAACGACAATAGAACAATTAAGCCAGGACTTTTGTGCAGCTACACGAAGACCTGACCATATAACTTCTACTTAATATATTATATATACAAATATGTCAATGCTCTAATTCAGTACCAGGTATTAAATACATGTATACAGTTGTACTTGTACAGGTGTGTACATGTAAGCACTGCACTACAGTAGACCATTTTTAGCTTGGATGTACATTGTATACACTGTATGTACATGTACATTATAATGTTTTCCCAATGCAGACCCATGTGTCATAGTTAATTGTCTCTTCTCAGGCATTACTGAGAAATAAATAATACTCTGGGCAATGACCCATGGTCTGAAATGGGAAGCATTATGTCCAAGCAGAAAGGGTAGATATTTTAAAGCGCCTGTAAAATCAATTTGTGATAAAAAACATCATGTACATACATGTACATAATAATAACAATAATAATGTTTAACAATAATAATGTTTCTTGACCACACTCAATGCCTGTCATCCTTCAATACAATTCACCATGAAGTTAGCTGTAAATGGAAAATTGCCTTTTCTTGGAATGTCATATATTAGAGAAACGAGGGACCCATATAATGACGGCAGCGTGCACAGGAAGTCTACAAATAAAGGCCTGTTATTACTACACTATTGATTGATTGACTATCAAAGTCATGTAGATAACCGCTACAAAAGATCTTTGCTGAAAACAATGCTGAATAGCTAGAGCATATCACATTAATGTATTCGTCTACGGAGCTTTACAACGAAGAATGCACATTAAAACTATCTTCCGCAAGCTACAATATCCAGCAGAATTGATCGATAAAACCATTAGCGACTTTGCGAGGACATCAAATGATCAACACCGCAATGCTTCTATTGACACTGAGAAGAGTATCAGGATTGTCCTACCATTTATTGACCAAAAACCAGCTGATATCGTAAGGCGCCAACTCAATCAGTTAAATAGAAAACTAGGCACAGATTTACAACCTGTGTTCACAAGCCGAAAGCTTGGATATGTAATCAAGATGACAGAGCCAAAGCCACCGCTCATAAACCAACAACTTGTTGTGCATTATTACAAAATGTGGTCCGTGTGATGCGAATTATGTTGGTTTTACAGCACGTCACTTACACCAACGTATTGATGAACACAGCTACTCATCTATTGAGAAGCATCAAAGAGAACTCGGAATCTCGGAATCTTTGTCCCTTGCTTCAGTGTGCATGTGGGTCGATGGGCTATCTCCTAACTGTGGTAGTTTGGACTTCATTTCTTTGTTAAATAGTAGTTTAGCTGCTACCTGTACTGCTATGCTGGGTGGTTCTGTAAGCCATGAGGAATTTCCTTAGTTCAGCTTGCATGTCTTTCTTTAAATCCTTGTCGCCAATTGTAGAGTTCCAAGTCACAAACAACAGGTTTTCAACGCATTTAAGCTTTATTCCTCGCTCTGAAACACTCGTACACTTCTCTACTCCATGCGGTCTGTCCTCGCAATCCATAATGTTCCTACACAGGGATCCCGACACTACAGACAGCACTGTAAAACAAAAATCGCCCACATTGAACGTTCAGTCGGACTCTGGGCTAAACTATTTACTGGTACTTAATTCATTATTTACTTTTATTACTCATTCAACTGTTAACAATTCAATCAACCATGAACTGCCTTATATTCTATTTGCAATTCAAAATTAAACTCACTTGATAATGACATCGGACGATGCTGAAACGTCGTAATTTAATCCTTGTGTTTGATTTTTCTTATAAATATAGTTTCTAAGTCCAACCCTTTTTTTTTCTTTTTTCTTTTCTTTTTTATTCAATATAATAAACTGTACATATGAACATTTACAATACTTATTGAACTACATTAAGTAGCGGCTCGCGTAAGAGGTGGTGCGGATTTGGACTTGAAAGCGATTTGGAGCCGTTAATCAGACCTTGTTTGCTTTTAATTAAATACAAGAACTTGATTGGTACAAAGCTCAAAAAAGGTGTCGTAGCGCCAAATTCAAACCCATATCTTTAGATATTACTAGTGTTAGATAATATCCAACGATAAAACTTTTCAAGAAAGCATCAAATATTCATACAATTGTATTGTTACAGTAGAAGTTTCAGCGATTTCTATCGTGAGCAAGTTTGTATACTGAAGAAAATGATCATACCATACACTGTAATTGGATAATGTTTGTAATTGAGTCGCCAAAATAAGCCTAAATGACCGAAAATGCTACTAATTCGAATCAAACCGGTTAGTTTTGATATGTACACAATTCACTTGAATTAAATATAAGAAATTTGAAGAAATTAAAGATTTCTTTGATCATAAGCAACTGCATGGTCTGTGTTGTATTTCCGCTAACCATGACATCTATTCAGCTAGTCTCCAATTGTATTGGTCCGTTTGGTACTTCACACCTCAGCATTTGGAATCCTTCCACAAATGACCTTTCTTTCGACGTGACCTTTCGAGTCGAACGCAGTTTCGCGGAATCCCCACTCCAAATATTTAGAACACGAACATACAGCAACACAATATGCCATGGAAACTTAAATAAACCTAATTGTTACGTAACTACAAAGAAACATGGGTAAATAATAATGTATTTGCTGGATATAAACATTCTGAAGAGTCTCACATTTCAACAACTTGGAGTCATTTATCTTCGTATCACAAGCTTCCTCACGATGAAAATCCGTATAACTTCGGGTAATAGCGAATTATGCTAAGTACTACCAAATATGGTTCGCTCATTGTTGGAATCTACGGCAAACCATGAAATATCGGAAGAAGATAGCCTCTCAGCCAATCACATTCGAGTATTTGTATTTTGCCGCGAATGCTGGCACCCGCTGTTATCGCTTTGGTGCACCAGTTGTAATACGAGTCGTTACTTAACACTAACAATGCAATATATAAATATCCAAGGCATTTTTATCATTAACTACAAGATCTACAATGTACAAAACATATATGCGGTTATTAACTACCGGTAATATATTATTATCAAACAGTGCTATCGAGTGCAATTCTCAGTTTTTCAAATTTTGCCAGGTGAAATAATAATTGGTTGTTTTTATAGGTAATTGTATATTCTAGTTTTTCATAGTGTTTCAATAGTGTTTGGAATGTTAACTAATGTATTCTTTAGGTTGGCGTGAAGACTTGTGACAATTACGAGTAAATTTAATTCTGGTAACTAGTTTGATAATAATAACGTTCTTATTTAAAGACGATCTCAGTGGGTTTCACAACTGAGTGAGAAAAAATAAATTAAAATATAATAAAAAGTAAAATAATAAAAATTGATAAAATGAATAAATCATGAGTAAGATTCTGTATATGTAAGACAGTGTCCCTACGAAAAACACACTTGCTGTCTTTGAATACTGATGTACAATGTGCACATGTACAAAATAACATTCATACATTGACTAAAGTAGGCCAGAGAGTGATAAACAAATACATTTTTAAAATTTACATATTACACTGTAGACCTGTTTTCAGAAAAGTTGTCCATGAAATAGTAAATACCGGTAGTTAAAATAATGTAAAACGGAATAATTTATCCATGAATTCAATACACACTTGATTTTTAGTGAGAATACATACATACAATGTACAGTACATGTACGTGTATAGAAACTAGTCCTGGAATTTCAAATCATTAGTGTGTTTGTTATTATAGCTAATAGTGTAACATATTAGGCTCTAATTGGCCATCTACATCAGTAGCTCATGGTGTCACAAAGTTACCATTCCACACCCCTAATTAAACCTCCCCAGCCACCCATGAACCTTCACAAGCCTGAGTTCTCCTTGTAATTATAAAAGAAAGTACTTTCTCTTGAATATACTCCTCATTAATATGTAACATGTTTTTGTTTTAGGGTTGAAATGTTTTAATGAGATAGGCTATGACATGGAAACAAAGCTTGCAACGTTATTAAAACCTAACATACCAGGTGTTGGTAATTGGCAAAATGTTGGTCGGCATTACGGCATGGACGCAGACACTCTAAAGTCATTTGAGGATGATAGCAGCAAAGTAGAACAAGTTATTGCACATTTACATGCAACGAATCCTGATTTAACTGTCTTTGATTTCTGTGAATTTCTGAAAACCATCAAGCAATTTCAGATAGTTAAGGCTCTTATCAGTGACTTGACAGTGGAAGAAAAGGCGCAAAATATCCCAAATGCACCTCTGAATGGTAAGGAAAATGATCAAGTCTACATGTTTATTCCTTATTGTTAGTATTTACAGCATGTAGTTGGTTCCAGCAAGAAGTGCCTTGTTTAATTTATGTTTACAATTTATATAATTATTAAAGGGGGACTAGTACGTAAATCGTTCAAAATTTGATTTAGCTGAAACTTCACTGAAATAATCTCAAGGACCCATACAATCACTGGTTAATTTTTTTCTCAAAAATTCCAATGGAAAGTAATACATTTTTTATGAATCTTTAGAGGTGCCAGTGACGTCACTGACTCAACCTAAACTCAGCTCCATACATTTCTTTGCATTTTGTGATCAAAATATCTGAACGGTTTGTTCAGATAACAGCTCTGCACTGAAGAAAACTACTGTAGTCAAACAATCAATCCTAAGCACATATAAGGCAAGAAAACTCCTTCACACAAATGTTTAGCTTCATATAAATAAAATAATTCAAGACATTAAACATGAAGAAATGTATGGAGCGAAGCCGTGATGATTGTTTGGGTTGAGTCAGTGACGTCACTGGCACCTCTAAAGATTCATAAAAATGCATTACTTCCCATTGGAATTTTTGAGAAAAACATTAACCAGTGATTGTATGGGTCTTTGAGAATATTTCAGTGAAGTTTCAGCTAAATCAAACTTTGAACGATTTACGTACTAGTCCCCCTTTAATTATTTTATATTCATATTTTTTAAATAAACAGTCATGTATTTAGCAATAAAGGTGATGAATCCAGTAGCCAGGAGCTACTGTTGTGATGGATTAATTTTTGTCTAAGCTATCGCCCTCAACTTATACACTATGTAAATACTTATTCAGAATCAGTCTCTGATGATGTCGTTGTCGACACTAAGAACTGGCTCCATTTGGATTCATCACCTTTATTACTAAATACATTGTTTATTCAGTTACAGTATATGAGGGTGCCACATAATAGAAATGTTCACTGTCTATTACAATGTATATTCAATTAAAATGTTCTAGAGGACCTTTTACATAAGTGAGGTCTCTAAAAATATTTATTATTATTTATTATATTATAAACATTTGTTACTATGCCAACCATCCTTATTGCTGACGCAGCGAGCGAGCCTGAAGCGAGCGAGCAAGGAAGCAATTCTAATTCATTCACATAGGCAGAAAAAATCTCGATTTTTACCCGGCATGCAGTTTCCAAGAACCATCATGCAATTCTCAAGAACCATCATGCTTTTCGCGCCAACTCCTACATACGCTATAGCCTGAAGCGAGTTGTTTTCAAGCTTTCGCGTTTCTGATCGGTAAATGTCGTGCCCAAAATCTGTGTCCCTAATTAATTTGTACATGTGTATGTTTCTTTAGCCGGTATATCCTGACTCGTAAGCACATCAGATACCGTATCTTGTGCTTTTCGTGGGAATTGTGTAGTTCAGAAGATCACCGTATAATTGAGCTGATTAGTGCCGGCTGACCGTGTGTCAGTTTCAAGTGTGAATATTCGCATTGACATCTCAATTATAAGTAATACATTAGTTATTCATAAGCTATCCAGATTTTCAAATAGACAAATACTATTCAAAACAAAGAAAGGTAGACTCGCCTAATAATTTGCATACTTGTCACTTGGCATAAAACAAAACATTTCATAACTACAGTAGTCTAAGCTCTCCGGCACCAACTCTTATCCACAACTACTAACATTGCATTCACCGTCAGCATTCACTGCTGTTAGGTAGCCTAGTAATACATTTTATACATGTACAATGTAGCTGATAACAATGCCAACGATGGCTTACAGTGTACATCACATAAAACATCATTATAGTACATACTAATTAATATATCCAATGACCATCGACTGCATCATCATCGGATGATGACCAAAATATTCACCAGAATAAAAACATGGTTAACCTTCTCATATTAATCACTTTTCTATTGAATTTGTACATGTATGCCTGCGTCAATATTTTCATATATGATTAGAATTTGATTATCTTTATTAAATTATTTCTAGAATCACGTGACAGTGGATTTGAATTTGAGGACTACCTTCAAGTGGCCCTTCCAGATCTCAAATCTTCAGCTGCTGTTTCTGTACATAAAAGTGAGAAACCTAGTGACCATTTCATGAGAGGACAACTCGTCAATCCCAGCTATTGTGACTCAAGTAGGGAGGGGTCCCTTGATGAGCTACCAATTAGTATAATATTTCATTCTAAACATGACAATGATAATACTAACGATCAAGGAAATGAGGGAAAAGCTTCGAAAAAGAAGAGGATATCTTTTTGTCGACAAGCGAGCAAAGACTCTCAGAAGAGCACAGGTTAGTTGTACCCTCTAAAAGGTTATTTAAAAACAAGGTGAAGCTCGTAGTTGTAGTCAGAAGAGGAAAGGGATGGCTTCTTTCTCCTTATTCCTTTTCCCCTGTTCCCCGGCCAACTACACATGCTCGTGTTTGTATGCAAACAGTTTCACCAGCACCACGATATTGGTTGGTGTTTGAACATGTTTTTGAGAAACAATTTTAGACACCCAACTAACACTGGGTATACGTGTCAGTATGCCAGTGATTGAATTCCACCGATGATTATCTGCAGGAAGTGAGAAAGCAGGCAAAGAACGATCACGCAGTGTCTCACTAAGCAGCATAAAGGATGCCGTCAAAGATAGATTCAACGGCAAAGTTCAACACGATTACTTGGAACACAGAGAAGAAGACACAGAGGACGATGAAGTTTGACAGACAAAGTTCAACACGATACTCGGAACACAGAGGAGAAGACACAGAGGACGATGAAGTTTGACAGACAAAGTTCATGAAGTATTTCCTCCAAGTAATGCAGTCCACACCGTGTTTAAACAGAGTTCTTCATGCCTTACAAGGACGTCAGTGCATATATAAAGTTCAGTTTTTCAATTCGTTCTTTATGAATATTTGCTCGTTTATATTTTTTTGTACGATGTTTATACTTTTAGATTTTGAATATTGGATTTACAAAACTTACGCTCGCTTTCAAACTTGACAACAATCGTAGTAATAAAGAGCGACCGCAGTTCATATGTTCAAATGAAGCGGCAAACATGGGATGCCAATGTTCCTCCACCTACGTTATCCAAACAGTCAGTTTCGGATACATTCCAAAAATGTTTTTGAAATTTCGAGAAAACAATATTTTTTCTGAGATGTTGAAGTCGCAGACATTTGACCACATTGCAGATATGCAGTCACACTGCGAAGTACGTAAGTACCTAAGATATACCTATTTCTATCATTCACTTGCTCTAATTGCTATAAAAATCTCAATGTTTTAGTAGAGTTCTCAGTATTACCAAGAGTATGTAGACCATCAGGGAATTCTATGGGCATCACTTGTCCATTCCTGTGCTCTTCAAGCTACTATGTTTTTTAGGGTAGCAAAGGGGGGTCGTGATCACGCTTCAAGTGCCATTTTTCGTAAATTCACGCCTCAAAAGAATCATTTAAGCCATTTCACGCACGTCTTTCATGCAAATTCACAGATCACGGTTTTATCTTTTGTTTATGAAGTGTTTTTCATGATTCACGCGCCATTTTTGGGCCAAATCACGCATCACGTGTAACCCCTTTGCTACCCTGTTTGCTGTGGCAATAAAATTCAGTGTAAATTAGTTATTGAAATGATGTGACAATCTAGTGAAGACAGCAAACAAGAATTGTTGTTGTCTCGTGTAAAGTCGTGAGACATCAATACCAACTATATTATGTTTGTGGAAACTGTACGGCACATTTTAATATCAAGTGCGACAGGTTCACAGTGTCACAGCAATGTCTATCTCGACACTTAAATAAACAGTTATTATTATTATTTTTACCGCCGCGGTTCCTGTTGGCTCAGTGTTGAGTACCGGTCTATTGTGCGAGAGGTTCGTGAGTCTAGTCCCGGCCGGACCATTACTCAGGGTCTTAAAATAATTGAGGAGAAGGTGCTGCCTATGTAATTACATCTACAAATGGTTAGACCTTCGCGTGGCTCGGATGACCACGTAAAATAGCGGTCCCGTCTCTCTACACCATTACATTGAATTGGAGGGACGTAAAAGAACCCACACCACCGTTCGACTACTAAAGAGTACGGCACGAAGTTCCCGGTGTGTGGTCTATTCTACGAGCCCGCAGTAATTGGCTAACACTGTTGCTGTGACCCTGCCATATGGCAAAGCTAATAATAAGATACATTACAAACTAAAAGCTATCCTAGACAAAGGATGGGAGCAAAAGAAGAGCGGCGTCTCCTTGCCTTCTCTTATCACTTCCTGCGATGGTGCTTCCCATAATTACCCATAATTCTTTAGGACTGATTCCGCGTGTGGACTAGAGGCCATATGGGACGCGGAGAGAAGTGGCCGCAAATGTAGATATAAGACTGACTAGTGCGTAAGAAGGACTGTAAACATATACATCCTAAGTTCACATCAAAAATTGGTCTTTCCTGTTCTTGATTAGACACTAGACGTCGTAATGATCAATTTGTAATAGTTTTGTCCCCTGAAATCGGTTGCGCCGGGAAAAAATAGTTATGTGTAAACTATACATTGAGATGCATATGGCAAGCGAAATGCTACAAAAGATAACGACAGACGGTGTTTATTCTTTAACATATCCAAGAAAATAATACGTCCGCATAAAAATATAAATTACAATAATTAAACCAAGTTTTGAAGAAGTTAATTAAGATAAAACCGAACATATAAATCCGGCATTTATTAACTAATTATCAACATATCGTATTTAATTGACTGAATTACATCAAAAGAAAGATGTAACTATGACAGACACGTTCAATATGAACATAACAATAAATGCCCCAGTATAGCTTGAATGGATTGAAAGCTTCTGCATTCTTTTGTTTTCCACTTTTTTATTGAGCAATTGCCCCCTGAAGTGCGTCTGTTCCTCTTCTCTCCCTGAAAGTTCCTAGTATGTGTTTTATTTACTCACTGCCCTGTTACATGACGTACGTCAGTTGTATTGTCAATCACAAACGCAATGATCACGCGGCAACAAATTGCTGCAAGTTGCAATTGATCTTGCAGTGCATGTTGTGCAAATTGCAAGGTCGCTCTACTTGCAACTCGCATCGTAATCCCTTTGCGATTTGCAGGGAAGGCACTCGCAATTTCTTCTTTGAATGTGTCTAGCAACTGCGATGCATTGCGTGTTGCAAAACAAATCTGTGGTGTAACATGGGCTTTACTCTCCAGATCAGATGAACTAATACAGCTACTGTATTTCAAAAAAGGTTGGTGAAGGTTTTGTTGCATCTTGCATACCAACCCCGAAATGTATTGTGGATCATATGTAAATAATGTTAGCATGCACACACAGAAGAAACTATGCCGATTCCATATTGCGAAG
Organism: Actinostola sp. cb2023; assembly: GCA_033675265.1. Classification (NCBI taxonomy): domain Eukaryota; kingdom Metazoa; phylum Cnidaria; class Anthozoa; order Actiniaria; family Actinostolidae; genus Actinostola; species Actinostola sp. cb2023. Next base: position 138,340 of record JAUJYZ010001533.1, on the reverse strand, counting down.
ACAAAGTTTGGAAAATTCCCAGAGTTCATATTGTTGTGATCTTTCGCTGATTCCATTCACATCGCCATTAGTGCATTTCGGGCTTGGTATGCAAGATGCAACAAAACCTTCACCAACCATTTTTGAAATAACTGTAATCAAATGACAGTTACTGAGACGCACAAATGCACTACAGGGTGGCATTTCCCCAATTAGCTTAGTTTTAGTTAAATAACCTGACACTTAATAAGTTTTGTCTACTACACAAAGACACTAGACAAAAAACGCTCTTCAGTGGCCAGTGTAATTTCTGGGTAAATTGTGTGTGAAAACCATGTAAATTTAGACTTATAATCTCCAATGTATATGTGCATAAATATTGCCGTACGACACACATACTTTTTACCGGCCTAGTCTCCCTCGCAGCCGTGTTTAGTGTCGTCACACGGCTGCGAGGGAGACTAACACCGGCCATGATATCTTGCGTATTTTTCAGTAAGTGAGCAATTCAGCTCAAATGCAATTGAAGTTTTGTGCAATCACTTTTTGTCACTGCATGCACTACTTTTATGAAGAATTTATGAACTCATTTTTGCTAGAGAGATAGTTTTGCATGCAATATGTAAAAAGAACAAGAGCTTTCAATAAATGGTATTTTCCATCAATGTTTTTTATTGTTGTTTTCCTTGTCGTTAATTCTACCCATTCCAACACTAGTTTTCGGTAATTGTGTCAAATATCTTACAAATAGTGAAGTGTTCTATGATTTTGGAAGTTTTAGTTTCAAGACGAAAATCAATCAGTTTATCAGTCTAAAAACAGCGGGTAGCCTCTTATCAATGCGGTGTGCCTCAGGCTGGAGGTATATACACCTATTTCTAAAAAGGTTGTCGAAGACATCAGTCCATAGGGGATAGGTTATAGGTCGTTCCAAAACCGAACTGCATTATGGTAAGAGCTTGAATGTCGTCGATGCCAGAGAAAATTCGATTCAACATTTGTCTTGTCCTGTTTGAAATCAAATAGTTACGATATCACACAGGTTTTCATACAGGAATTGCCATTTGTAGCTATTCAAGCTGTTACCATAATGCAGTTCGGTCTTGGAACGAACCTATTGCCTATGGACTGATGTCCTCGACAACCTTTATTGAAATAGGTGTATGAGGGTCAGGATTTCACGAGTTGAAGTATAGAAAAGGGTAGGGAAACTGTGATTTGGATATGCAAAAGAGGCTTTCAAAATCTCGAACGCACCTCTATATAACGGCTGATAAATCCAATTAAGGACGTTCGCGCGAATTTGTCACGCGCACCTTTTCTGCGCATAAAATCAAGGTTCGAAAGGTCATCTCGGTCCAGTCCTCTTTCCTCACGTCCAAGATAGCAGCCAGTCACGCATGTTACGTAGACGATTTTCATCGGCTAATATCTCGAGAACGATATCGGTGACCCCCATTTTTTATTTTGTGATTTTACAAAGAATCATAAAAGATCGCCATGTACCAAATTTAAAGAAAAAAACATGGATAGATTTTGATAAAAACACGAATTTAGATGAAAACTTCAACCTACCGTCACGCGAAAGAGTCGTTGATGGTTATGTGGTGACTGTAAATATGAGCCAAAAACTACCTGTAGGTTGTTTCTATATACTGTATTCACAAATCTTTGTACATAATTTTATTCTATAAACTCTTAGATAGCCATTTGAAGAAAATTTTAGCAATCCGTTTAGTTTTTCTACAAAAAAAATCCTGTCATTCTCGACTTTCCTGGATTTAACGCACGTAATTTTCGATCAGAAAAAGGGTATACTTTGAAGCAATCTGGCTCCATAGCGAAGTCGGTGACCCGATATTTGCTCATTTAGCTTCTATAATGATCTTATTTCACCATGCGAAGTTTCAGGAAAAAAACATTTTTTTGCCCGCGAACGTCCTTAAAGAGGCTGTCGGACAAGTTGCACGTTGGCTGGAACGATTTGCTGAGTTCGACTTCAAAGTGGATTAAAAAATAATAATAATATAAAAGCATGGAGCGAACGGACGTGTACACGAAAATGCGAACCCGTACGGCCGAGCGCTTCGAAGTCAACTTAGTCGAACGACAATGGTCTTTGCATAGCTGGTGCAAGGTTTACAAGCGACCTGACTCATTGTTTACGATCATTCAAGTCCGTAACGACGGCGTTGACTTAGAGCGTTGCGTTATAATCGCAATGAAAACTCATTTGGCGTAAGGAAAAGAGTTTTAATAACATTCTCATGTTGTGCCTTGAGAATTATAGATCGTATTTCATGTGTTTATTGCTAGAAATAACCAACAACTAGAGGTTGTTTGAAATCAAGCGAACTGACGGCCGGCGTTAACTTATAGCATCTCGTCATTCACAATGTTAAACGCGTTTAGTCCTAAACGCGTTCAGAGTTAAACGCGTTCTAAACGCGTTCTAAACGCGTTTAAAACGCGTTCAAAACGCAAATTGAACGCGTTCAAAACGCGTTTAAAACGCGTCCAAAACGCGTTTTTAAGTGCGCTTAATTCTGAGCGGTACTGTACTTGAGCGGCAACTGGCAGACACACAACTCCAAAATTAAAGTTACTGCAGTTCTCAGTATTATGCGAACTCAGACATTCAAACAGTCTGCTGCAACTTGGTTTTTCGCTGCCGTCAATCAAATTCAAAACTCTAACAAATTCAAAACTAAATACATTCTTCGACCAAGTGATCCATAATTTAGCTCAAAATGATATTTGGTTTCCATTTGGTGGGTCTTCTGACTTTTATTTTTAAGTTTACTGATTTTTTATGTTGATTGACGGCAGCGAAAAACCAAGTTCCAGCCGACTGCTTGAATGTCTGAGTTCGCATAATACTGAGAATTGCAGTAATCGCCTGGAATTCGAAGGAAGTCGCAGAGGAACCAAGAATGAGAAGTATGTGGGCTAATCCTTAGGCTCAGTATCCCATTCTGGTTGTTGTATTAGTTGTTGTTGTATTAGTTGTTGTATTAGTTTAATAAGTTGTTGTTCTATTAGTTGTTGTTCTATTAGTTGTTGTTCCATTAGTTGTTGTTCTATTAGTTGTTGTTTATTAGTTGTTGTTTGTATTATTTTGTTGTTGTAATTAGTTGTTGTTCTATTAGTTGTTGTTCATATAGTTGTTGTTCTATTAGTTGTTGTTCTATTAGTTGTTGTTCTATTAGTTGTTGTTCTATTAGTTGTTGTTTAATAAGTTGTTGTTCTATTAGTTGTTGTTCTATTAGTTGTTGTTCTATTAGTTGTTGTTAGTTCTATTAGTTGTTGTTCTATTAGTTGTTGTTCTATTAGTTGTTCTATTAGTTGTTCTATATTAGTTGTTGTTCTATTAGTTGTTGTTTAATAGTTGTTGTTCTATTAGTTGTTGTTCTATTAGTTGTTGTTTATTAACGTGTTGTTTATTTTTTGTTGTTGTTCTATTAGTTGTTCTATAAGTTGTTCTATTAGTTGTTGTTCTATTAGTTGTTGTTCTATTAGTTGTTGTTTATTAGTTTGTTGTTATTAGTTGTTGTATATTAGTTGTTGTTCTTCTTAGTTGTTGTTCTATTAGTTGTTTATATTGTTGTTCTATTAGTTGTTTTCTTTAGTTGTTGTTCTATTAGTTGTTCTATTAGTTGTTGTTCTATTAGTTGTTGTTCTATAGTTGTTGTTCTATTAGTTGTTCTATTAGTTGTTGTTCTATAGTTGTTGTTCATTAGTTGTTGTTCTATTAGTTGTTGTTCTATTAGTTGTTGTTCTATTAGTTGTTGTTCTATTAGTTGTTGTTCTATTAGTTGTTGTTCTATTAGTTGTTGTTCTATTAGTTGTTGTTATATTAGTTGTTGTTCTAATTAGTTGTTGTTGTTCTATTAGTTTGTTCTATTAGTTGTTGTTCTATTAGTTGTTGTTCTATTAGTTGTTGTTAATTAGTTGTTGTTCCCGTTGTTCTATTAGTTGTTGTTCTATTAGTTGTTTAGTTTGTATTAGTTGTTCTATTAGTTGTTGTTCTATTAGTTGTTGTTCTATAGTTGTTGTTCTATTAGTTGTTGTTCTATTAGTAGTGTTGTTCTATTAGTTGTTGTTCTATTAGTTGTTTTCTATTAGTTGTTGTTGTTCTATTAGTTGTTGTTCTATTTAGTTGTTGTTCTATTAGTTGTTGTTCTATTAGTTGTTGTTCTTGTTGTTATTAGTTGTTCTATTAGTTGTTGTTCTATTAGTTGTTTCTATTAGTTTGTTCTATTAGTTGTTGTTCTATTAGTTGTTCTATTAGTTGTTGTTCTATTAGTTGTTGTTCTATTTGTTGTTCTATTAGTTGTTGTTTAGTTGTTGTTCTTAGTTGTTGTTCTATTAGTTGTTGTTCTATTAGTTGTTGTTCTATTAGTTGTTGTTCTATTAGTTGTTGTTCTATTTTGTTGTTTGTTTCTATTAGTTGTTGTTCTATTAGTTGTTGTTCTATTAGTTGTTGTTCTATTAGTTGTTGTTCTATTAGTTGTTTGTATTAGTTGTTGTTCTATTAGTTGTTGTTCTATTAGTTGTTGTTCTATTAGTTGTTGTTCTATTAGTTGTTGTTTAGTTGTTGTTCTATTAGTTGTTGTTCTATTAGTTGTTCTATTAGTTGTTGTTCTATTAGTTGTTTCTATTAGTTGTTGTTCTATTAGTTGTTGTTCTATTAGTTGTTGTTCTATTAGTTGTTGTTCTATTAGTGTTTGTTCTATTAGTTGTTTGTTCTATTAGTTGTTGTTCTATTAGTTGTTGTTCTATTAGTTGTTGTTCTATTAGTTGTTGTTCTATTAGTTGTTGTTCTATTAGTTGTTGTTATTAGTTGTTGTTCTATTAGTTGTTCTATTAGTTGTTGTTCTATTAGTTGTTGTTCTATTAGTTGTTGTTCTATTAGTTGTTGTTCTATTAGTTGTTGTTCTATAGTTCTATTAGTTGTTGTTCTATTAGTTGTTGTTCTATTAGTTGTTGTTCTATTAGTTGTTGTTCTATTAGTTGTTGTTCTATTAGTTGTTGTTCTATTAGTTGTTGTTCTATTAGTTGTTGTTCTATTAGTTGTTGTTCTATTAGTTGTTGTTCTATTAGTTGTTCTATTAGTTGTTGTTCTATTAGTTGTTGTTGTTCTATTAGTTGTTGTTCTATTAGTTGTTGTTCTATTAGTTGTTGTTCTATTAGTTGTTGTTCTATTAGTTGTTGTTCTATTAGTTGTTGTTCTATTAGTTGTTGTTCTATTAGTTGTTGTTCTATTAGTTGTTGTTCTATTAGTTGTTGTTCTATTAGTTGTTGTATTAGTTGTTGTTCTATTAGTTGTTGTTCTATTAGTTGTTGTTCTATATTAGTTGTTGTTCTATTAGTTGTTGTTCTATTAGTTGTTGTTCTATTAGTTGTTGTTCTATTAGTTGTTGTTCTATTAGTTGTTGTTCTATTAGTTGTTGTTCTATTAGTTGTTGTTCTATTAGTTGTTGTTCTATTAGTTGTTGTTCTATTAGTTGTTGTTCTATTAGTTGTTGTTCTATTAGTTGTTGTTCTATTAGTTGTTGTTCTATTATTAGTTAGTTGTTGTTCTATTAGTTGTTTTTGTTGTTCTATTAGTTGTTGTTCTATTAGTTGTTGTTCTATTAGTTGTTCTATTAGTTGTTGTTCTATTAGTTGTTGTTCTATTAGTTGTTGTTCTATTAGTTGTTGTTCTATTAGTTGTTGTTCTATTAGTTGTTGTTCTATTAGTTGTTGTTGTTCTATTAGTTGTTGTTCTATTAGTTGTTGTTCTATTAGTTGTTGTTCTATTAGTTGTTGTTCTATTAGTTCTATTATTTGTTGTTGTTGTTCTATTAGTTGTTGTTCTATTAGTTGTTGTTCTATTAGTTGTTGTTCTTTAGTTGTTGTTGTTGTTCTATTAGTTGTTGTTCTATTAGTTGTTGTTCTATTAGTTGTTGTTCTATTAGTTGTTGTTCTATTTAGTTGTTGTTCTATTAGTTGTTGTTCTATTAGTTGTTGTTCTATTAGTTGTTGTTCTATTAGTTGTTGTTCTATTAGTTGTTGTTCTATTAGTTGTTGTTCTATTAGTTGTTGTTCTATTAGTTGTTGTTCTATTAGTTGTTGTTCTATTAGTTGTTGTTCTATTAGTTGTTGTTCTATTAGTTGTTGTTCTATTAGTTGTTGTTCTATTAGTTGTTGTTCTATTAGTTGTTGTTCTATTAGTTGTTGTTCTATTAGTTGTTGTTCTATTAGTTTGTTCTATTAGTTGTTGTTCTATTAGTTGTTGTTCTATTAGTTGTTGTTCTATTAGTTGTTGTTCTATTAGTTGTTGTTCTATTAGTTGTTGTTCTATTAGTTGTTGTTCTATTAGTTGTTCTATTAGTTGTTGTTCTATTAGTTGTTGTTCTATTAGTTGTTGTTCTATTAGTTGTTGTTCTATTAGTTGTTGTTCTATTAGTTGTTGTTCTATTAGTTGTTGTTCTATTAGTTGTTGTTCTATTAGTTGTTGTTCTATTAGTTGTTGTTCTATTAGTTGTTGTTCTATTAGTTTGTGTTCTATTAGTTGTTGTTCTATTAGTTGTTGTTCTATTAGTTGTTGTTCTATTAGTTGTTGTTCTATTAGTTGTTGTTCTATTAGTTGTTGTTCTATTAGTTTTGTTCTATTAGTTTGTTCTATTAGTTGTTGTTCTATTAGTTGTGTTCCGTATTAGGCGAGAGTTGTTGACTGTATATAGTCAGTCAGGTGATATGTTTTCAGGTCAGGGTGTATATGTTGTTTCAATAGTTAATATACGGTATGGTAATACCCGGACTATACTAATAGTCAGACTAGTCAGTTCCGGATAGTATATATCAGACTATTAGACTATTAGTATTGTGACAACCCTTTTGGCAAGTGGCCCCCCCAGCTGCTAAACCCCCCCCCCCCCCATCTCCGCGGTCCCTGGAATAAAGAGATCACGTTTTTTGTGTAAACCACTCGCTCGTTCGTACTTGTGTAAAATAATAGCTTAAAGTGCCTATCACCCCTATGAGATTGTTTTTAAAAATCTATTCAACATAAGCTGAATAGTTGGTGGGTTCAGTATTTTGTGATTTGAACCTTGCGTTTATGAGTTATTATAGAGTTTGAAATTTCAATATGCAAATTTGATGACGTCTACTAGACTTCATTTTTATACAAAAAATACAAAAACGCCATTCAGCTTATATTGAATATATTTTTTTAAAAACAATCTCGGGGTGATAGGCACTTTAAAAAGTAGAGAGTTGGTTTTGGTATGGTCTTTATCCAAGCTCTGGGACTTGAGTTACATCGGTTAAAAGTTCAGTGTTCTAGTCATCAAATTGCATATTGAGATTTCAAACCTCATAGCTGACTGCGCAAGGTTTTTATAATGATCTCATTGTCAAAATACTGAATAGGTCACGTGTCAGAATGAATGCAGCTTATATTGAATATATTTTTAAAAGGATTAGATTTGATTCTAGGCATTTGATAAAAGGTGTTGAGTCATAGCTGACAGTGATTCAGATGTAAAGATTTGACTGCGCGCTGCTAAATGATATTGTCAAACGCTAATAGGTCACGTGTCAGAATGAATGCATAATCTAGCCGTATTTGCCTTAGATTAGATTTGATCGATATTTCGATTTAGTAAGAGTATCTGACAATTGGATATAATAGAACACTGAAATATGGTTATACTTCGATAGTTATCAAACTGTATGAGTTTGAAGACTCAGATCTTGTAACTGATTAAGTTGGTAAATATATACGTGGCATCGCAGTTTGTACTCTACTGCGCAAGGTCTTAGGTCAAGTAATTATTCTTTAGAAATGCTAAGTTCTTGAGAAGTACGTTAGCTGTATTTGTTCAGCTTGTTGACTGAGTAAACCTGGATTGGTCACTGCTGACATAAGACTTAGTTCGTTTGTAGTAAAAGTACATAGGTCCAGTTCGCGTAGCGTTACTATGGTAACTCTTTAGATAAAATATATCTTGAGATATTATGATTCTCAAGCGTTCCTAGCTTCACGATACTTGTTTAGTTCAGTTTATTGAGTTCACCACAAATAAATAATAATTACTTGGGCTTCCTGTGGAATGCCCAAGTCTAAGATTACAGACGGTTATTTTTGTGTTTCTACGCCAAATCTGCAAGTGGTCACCATAGCGCATGCGCATGCTAATCTTCTCTGTATCGTTCCAATTTTTGAGTATACAGAAGTTGTGGTCAGCAGCTTATCAACGAAATTCAAGATGGCAGACATACGTAACGATAAATCAAATCACCAGCAGCATTCAAAAAGGATTTTGCCGTGCTCCCTTGCTCGAGCCAGTCGAGTCGTTCATTAATACTGCTTAGTAAATATGCAAATATCCTAGAGAATACTTTTTGGCCTTGCAATTCTGTCTGAAAGTGTATTTCTAACAGATGTCTGTGGCTTAACTCGATCGTAATTTTATTGAGTTTGTGAAATCGTTTCTTGCAAGGTAATCGAAATGTGCTTCGCCATGCAGCTGTCAGCTAGGAGTGTGAGTGTTGAAGCTAATTACGTATGTATGCTCTACTGAGTTACGCAACGAGTGACTTAAATTCTGCAAGTAATACATGTAGGCTAAAACTACTTCTGTATGATGATACAAGCTATTAGGTTTCACATTTAAAATCTATCAAAACAGCTTTATTAAGAAGCCCAAGTTCACGCTAGTAGAGCGTCTAGTTATAAATTACAAATGGCAGTAATAATAACAGGACTGCTCTAAGAACTATAAAAGTGAAAAGTGTTGTAACACAAACAACCACTCCAACTTGTAACTCGTGAATGTAAACCCGTACGCTGCACTTTCTAATTAGCATAAACCATCCAGCGGTCTATCGCAAATCCTGCAATCTGATTGGTTCGCTACTAGTGGTCTATCAGCTCATACTGACCCCGAGTAGATGTAAACAAACAAAATGGGGGCTTCGTGGTCGCGTTTTTGTTTCTCGACGAATTATTGTCTGTTGCCGCTTGTTTCTGTCATGTTCTACTGACCTACTGGATGGCTTATGCTAAATCAATTAGACTACGAGTTCAAGGTTTCTATGAGGCAATATTCAACGAGGCGCATAACTATCTATGAGCTGATAGAACACTATAGTAGCAAACCAATCAGATTGCAGGATTTGCAATAGACCACTGGATGGTGTATACGTTCAGCCAATCAGATGCTCAGATCCTCAGTAATTATACTAAAAGTCATATAATGCTTTCAGTCACGGTATTTCATTTCAAGGCAAATAATTATAAAGAAGATTGTAGCACCAACTGCTGTAAGAATACCAAAGACCACAGCACATATAGCAAGTATGGTAATTGCCAGTGGTATATCCATTCCTGTTAAATATAGACACATAGATCAGGCAAGGAAGCTCAGCTTATAGTCTACGTAGAAGTCGTTAAATGCCAGGAAAAATAAAGATCGAGGAGGGAACCAGAACCATTCCTTCAAAGACATATGAATATATTGATCATCTATTTGGTGGTGCTTATACGCCGAATTCATAATGACGTATTTTAAGTTCGGCGATACGATACGTTTCTGGTACAAATGATCACCGTCATCTAAAATAGTACCTAGAAATAAACATTCTTGGAAAGTTTCTTTGCAGTAGACAAAATATCATCGGAGTTATAACAGATCTAGCCTGAATATCAGCCGTCTCCTCTGGGTCAAAAATTTCCCCGAGTGAGACGTCTGAACTCCGAAGTCGATAATCGTGTCCAGTGACGTCACACTACGCCGGTTCCGGGTAGTGTGTTCTGATTGGCTCACACGATAATTTATACAAATTCGTGAGGTTTTCAAGATGGCGGGTGTGTTTATTTCCAAACCGCCGTTCGAAACGTAAGTCCCTTGGTTGGAATAACAGGGCTGTATCCATAGCAAGAAAAAGCTATTTATGAATTTATTAACAGGAAGAATATCTATGTTAACCTTCCGACTTGCTACGGAAAGTCGCTTATCTTTGAAATGGTTCCACGCCTGCAGCGAACTGAGCGAACTATCCCTTTTAGAAACTACATGTACTTGTACGTCTTGAACTAACAACTGAAGACGAAGGGCTGCTATAAAGTTGTCTTTCTTTCCCGCTTCTTCTACGGAGTCTACTAGAATGTCCTTCGCATATATTGTCTTTCAGTTTGGCGTTTATATTTGAACATGGATTTTGGCGATACGTACCACAGGAAGCCCAAGCTGTGGTTTTGTGGAGAATATCGTAAAAATATTTTCTCCTGTAAATACTGAGTAATAAAAGACTTGAAACTGTGGTAGTGTCTTGTGGTCTTTATTTACTATCCCTGTGAAAATTTTCAGCGAATTTCAGCATTTTTTAGTGTCTCCCCTCACCCAGTAAAGAAAGAAGGCAAGGAAGGAGACGAAGCTCGAAAAATGGCTTCCAAAGCCGTTCAAATGTTGCTCGTTTTTTTTTGTGAAAATCACCTGGGATTCAAAAATTAACCCCCATCAGACAAGAGGGGATAAATCTACAATCCATCTATGCCAGTAATGTTAGCATACCTTCATAACTGAAGCTATCAGCCGCTGGTGAATCCATAATTCATCGCCATAAAAAGACCCGTTTATGCCAACCTCGTCCCCAGGGCCCCCTCCTCCAGTCCTCAATCATGAGGACTGTGTTGACACGCTGGACAAGGGTAAGCTCATGCCATCTTACACTCATGAGAATACAGTAAATGAAACTATATTTGATTTGTAGATCACTTTTTGTTTCGTCTGGGCTGCATTTTCCTCCTGACACTGCATTCAAGACGTCTATTAGAAAGGGGTTTGTTGTTTTTATAACTTCATCCCATATTTTTTGAAATTGAAATTCTGACATATTTGTATAGATAGACCTGGATCCATACAAATAAGTTCCATTCGTTCGCTTGCACAAATTCTGGCAAGAGGAATTTATGTCATTTACTATTGCCTTCTTTATTTCAGACAAGACATTTGGACAGTGTTCCTTTATAATGTGAGCTACTGCAGATGCCTGTTTTGTGTTAGCAGCTCTTACTATCTTTTGCTGCTGAGATTCAGATAGGAACAGAATAGTCATCTCAGATTTGAAACTTTGTCCCGCTTCTGGTCTTGAATGGGATGGTTTGGGCGCAATTATAGGAGTGTAATGGACAGAAATGAACTTCGAGTCTGCAGAGCTATTGATTGTAACCTCGGACTGACTGCTACAACTAAAAGTGTCAGAAGTACTGCCGTGAATAACTCTTTGGCCGCCGTTACTTTCTCTGTTCTGGCTTGTTTTACATGCGGCCTCGAAGAAGGTGATATCTCAGGACATCGTTTTACCAAAGGGTGCTCTTGGGAATTGCTTTGAGCCTGTTTGTCTCACGGAAGTCGCTCATTTTTAAAACAATACCTACAACATTAAAATAAGCTTATTTTATTACATGTATTAAACCACTGGCACTGTTGTAACCATTCGCCTCACGGCACGTATTAAATTGATCACATTGGAGCTGATATGAAATCTTGTTCAAACCGTTTACGAACTTTCACATTTTCGGCATATAACTTGCACAGAATCTCTTTCGGTAATCTTTATACCACATGTAGTCAGCACTTTCAACGCCAGTTCTTTTGCTACACCAGATATTCCAAAGACTCGAACTAATCGTCGAGTTTCGACTTGACTGGCACACAACCTACAAACAGTGGAGGAATTCTTCTCTCCATGCCTGTGGTAAATCTTTTTCGGTGTCGCTCCACTCTCCATCGTTCACAGAAGTTGAAGATTACTCTTACAGTTATTAAATTTTAAAGCACAGTTCCTTTTTGAGCGAATACACACTAGATACATACGTGTTTATCAAACATAAACGTGTTTACAAACATGGCATGTCAATTTCGCGCGCCCGCAAGTAATTTAATTTATGCTAATATGCTGAAATAAATTTAACCAATCAAAAGACACGATAACGTCAGCCAATGACAAATCGTATTCGACCGGCCGATGCCAGGGCCTTCTCTTTCTCCCTTCCGGTGGAGGGGGCCCTGGGGACGAGGTTGCCGTTTATGCGTGACTCGGAATATCGACGACAACCAAACGGTCTCCACGGTCGAAGGACCTGGGCACTAGCAATAATCGAACCCGCGGGGGAATAGGGTTATGCTTGGTTGGCCCTGAAATTCACACCCGAATCTACCCCCAACCAAGCATAACCCTATGGGTCTTTTTATGGGTCTTTATATGGGTCTTTTTATGGCGATGAATTATGGATTCACCAGCGGCTGATAGCTTCAGTTATGAAGGTATGCTAACATTACTGGCATAGATGGATTGTAGATTTATCCCCTCTTGTCTGATGGGGGTTAATTTTTGAATCCCAGGTGATTTTCACGAAAAAAACGAGCAATATTTGAACGGCTTTGGAAGCCATTTTTCGAGCTTCGTCTCCTTCCTTGCCTTCTTTCTTTACTGGGTGAGGGGAGACACTAAAAAATGCTGAAATTCGCTGAAAATTTTCACAGGGATAGTAAATAAAGACCACAAGACACTACCACAGTTTCAAGTCTTTTATTACAGTATTTACAGGAGAAAATATTTTTACGATATTCTCCACAAAACCACAGCTTGGGCTTCCTGTGTACGTACCGCTGATACGATCTTGTCTTGACTCGATAATTTTCGTATATTCTAAGGTGTTTCACTACTAGCTATCGACAAGATTTACAAACATAACTTTGTCCTAATACCGGTCCGTCTTTATTTCTAACAATTTCTTGCACAAATAGTCAATTCAAAGTCAAACATTCTAACATTTACATAAATTACTAGATGACCTCACTGGACACAATTATCGACTTCGGAGTTCAGACGTCTCACTCGGGGAAATTTTTGACCCGGCCAGAGGAAGCGGCTGATATTCAGGCTATAACAGATCATAAATAGAGAGTTTTGTATGTATTTTCAAGTGAATCCCCACCAGCCTCGTTTTGGTGCAAATTCACAATTTAAAATGTTCATATCTTCTGAAGGATTTATTATTTGGTTTCAAAACACACACATAGTATTTAGATAATCACATTCTATCATATCAAATATTTACTTTTCCCAAAATAATATTTTTTGGCTTTTATGCAAATTAGAAGCAGCCATTATGAATTATGAATTCGGTCTATTTATTACATAACGAGTTAATTATAGGAGTTTTTAAACAAAACGGAAACTGATAATGAGTCGTGATGGTAAGCGGTGCATAGTTCTTTATTTGTCGCCAACGATTGCAAAGTGTGACCGGATACGTTAATTCTATCAGTAGCGGTTTCCTTGCCATTTGCATGAATTTTAAATTTTAAAGATGTGGAACTCTGAGATGTGGAATTCTGACCAATGAGATTGCAGGAAATTATACAGCCATATAATAAATGGACACTAATGTACGTGCTAGTCAGTATTGGAGTCAATGACTGTAAATTGGTCAAGGGAACCCGGGCAAGGGAAGGATGGTCAAATTCCCGAGTTGATCACGGCCAAAATGCGAGCTAATTGTACCTACGCATCTCTGCAACAGGCTATAATATACCTTACTTGACATGGATGTAACTGGAGCCCTAGTGTGTCGAGTATTGGTTGTAATCAAAGGTACTGTCTTGGTGGTGGGTATCAATCTTCTGCAATCTTAAAATCAAAGTATATATTAGCACTTGGCTTTATGGTTATTTCCTTGTTTGCAATGCGCTATGGAAACAAACAATTCTCCTTTTGTCGGGGTTTCTCAAAACATAATTTACTTTTTCCTGGCCGCCTTTCATCAATACTACATGGACATATTTTATGACACTCTGCTCTATTCTTTTCTAATGTTGCTAAATATGGTATCTCGAGAATGGTGACCCATATTTAATTTATTCGTCGATATTATTGATCAGAGAAGAGCAACAGGCAGAGAAGTATGAATATATTTTAGAGTCGTTTTCGTATGAGTGGTAAAGTTACAGTACGAAGTTACGGTCATGGTACGGAATCGAACACATTGTATTCAATCAATGCATACTTGGATACCGTCACCGGTGGCGCGTTTACCGTCACTGTATGACACGAACCGTAACGTAACTACTTCCCACTCGTACGAAAACGACTCTATACATTGAGCTGTTAGCGATACAATGTTTACAATTATTAGCTTATTATTATTCGTCTAATTCGTTTCTAAACTGGTGTAATTTTATGGTACGTTCAAGCGTTAGTCAACTGGGGAACAGTACTAGTTGTGATGCTTTGTTACAAACAATTACTTCTTGCTAGTAATGGACGCTGATGGTTCCATGTTTAGAATGTCCATACAGTCACTTTTATTTCTATGAATTTCTTGTATGTTGGCTTCCTGTTATGGCATCTCTCCTACTCTCCTACTCGGGAACATAACTCACCTTATTACATTGTGTAAATTATTATTGATTCATTTCATATACTCATTTACTCATCAATTCATTCTAGAGTTCACTTACGTATACTTGATATATTGTGTTCACAAATGCGTCCGCTCTCCCTGTCATTACGTACATCGTTGTACAGTCCGTGTTGATCGCTCGGGTAATTCTTTGCAATGACAGCGTATGTTTCGTTTGTAGAATTACTGGGCTCGCTCCGTTGCCACTTGTTATTATATGTCAAAGTGTGGTTACTAAGCCACCTCCATTCTCTATCTGTTTTAAGAAGGCCAATGTGCCATTCATTGCGATCATCGTGGTCGGTAGTTCTATTCTCATCCTGGATACTTTCGTTGATTAATTTCCACTCAATTTCCCATTCAATGGAAACCAAGTCACCACCCATTGATCTGCATAACTTTCTACTATCAGCAAACGTATTAATATCGCTGTGAAAGGTGTGACACCAGACATGTCCTAGACACAACATACACCAAGTAGATGAGCTAGTACAACCTGAATATCATGTATGTTAGATACTATGATTAGTTTGTAAATGACCTACTAGAACCAGTTAGAATATCCTAGTTATCTTCAAGAAATGTTCGCCCTGAAAAAATCTTCATACAACATACGAGACTTTGACAAACAAAACTTTAAATTCCTATGCTAAACTACCTTAAGCGTAGCTTTAGTTATAGTGGTTCCCTACTATGGAATGAACTATACCCGCTGATGTAAGGTTGTCAAAACACCTCTCGAAATTTACTATGACAGAGGAGTTGAAAGTTTAATTCCGGCTATTCAAAATCGGACTCCCACACGGCAAACATGCATGTATAACAATTTTAGGATTATACACCTATTCCAAATATCGTTGTCCGGGCCGAAAGCAACAAGCAAGAAGCTGACGACCGCAAAGGGCATTGGGACTTTCTCCTTATTCATTTATTCATCCGTAGATATTTTAACAACATGCATGCATTTTCAAATGGCCAAATAGTTCCAAATGATTGCTATTCAACGCTCGTAGGGATAAATTCTCAAGTACCACGGATAAATAAATTAATTAGGAGATTCCCAAAGTCCTTTGCGGTCGTCAGCTTCTTGCTTGTTGCTGTCGGCCCGGACAACGATATTTGGAATAGGTGTATACATACACCTATAATAGGCGACTTGCATGATGACGTTGTTTTACTACAACTACCAGGATGCTTTGGGAATTTTCTTTCTTATTTAGATTTTTATTCCCTCGTGAGAATAGTAAGACAATTGGTGCTAATATTCTAACAAAAGAAAATGTGCAAAGCATTCTGGTACTTGTAGTCATATAAAATAGAAAATGGGCAAAGCATTCTGGTACTTGTTGTCATATAAAATAGAAAATGGGCAAAGCATTCTGGTACTTGTAGTCATATAAAATAGAAAATGGGCAAAGCATTCTGGTACTTGTTGTCATATAAAAAAGAAAAATACCAAATAGGAATTAATTAAAAGAGAAAAGGAGAAGTTCAGCTTGAGTGCTCTGCTTTTGTCTTTTAATTAATTCCTATTTCGTAGTTTTCTTTTTTATATGACAACGTTCTTGCAAATAGGTGTATACATTTACTATTATATATATTTGTCCATCTTAATTTTACTCTGATGTTTTACCGTGGATAAATAAAGTTGATTCGTTCATTCATTCATATATTGTTTCGTTGACTAAATATGTATTGTTGTTGTGATGCATAAGACACCACTCCATTCAGTTTTAAACGTACAGACTCTACTCTACTGTACTTACCACTGACTCGTGTCACCAATGAAACGTGTATCTTCAAAAGGGTAAAGTATACAAAACCAACAAAGACGAACTTCATTGCCTGAAGTACTAGCAAACGATGGAAGTTTAAATACAAATAAAGCAACTCGAGCACAGCTAGAAGATGAGTAGATTTTCAGTGCATCCGTTAAAGCACTTGTGGTACGTTGCTATCGTTTCGAATAGTGACGTTTGTTGACCATGGTTTCATTTTCGTCGGTTTTAATTTCATCCTAGTTCTGGTTTCTGTAACTTCATTTATTCGTTAATTCAAGTGAAATAGAATGTATATACGTAATGCGGAGTCCCGTTATCTGGAGTCCCTCGCTTATCTCGGACTTCCGTTAATGAATGACCTCGTTAGGTCCGTTAGGGATCTATCCCAAGCATTGGCGTCAGTGTAAGACTGTTTCATAACATAGCTATGACATATCTAGATCTCGCTCTCTGATTGGCTAATTTACCATGGACCATTTGCTCATGGGCAGCACGCTCACGTCAGATTTTTTCTCTCGGAAACCGTATATTGAATCTGGTCCGCACAATATTCGAGATCTATAACGGGACTCCACTGTAATAGCAAATACTTTAATTTCTGAGCCAATCCAAAGGAAGAATCTGCCTGATTATTGTTGATAAGTTACATAAGTTCGATTGCTGAAGTTTTTATTACTAATTGATCATCATCAGTTAATACAAATAGAGTCGCCTTCCCGAGGCAAATCAGTTGTTTGGCGTTGTGTAACGTGACTTCACAGGCTCTGCTGGCGAGCCGAGAGCATCCCGGCGCCGATTTATTTAGTAGCGAACTTCACTGAGATCCGACTACGAGTACGAGATCGAGTACGAGTTTTGAGCGTGCGAAGTCTGGCACTAGCATTGAGATTTCATAGTTGTGGTCACGTGGTTGCGTCAGTAGATTTGAACTTTAGATTGTAAATAACAAAAATCGACGGTTTTATTGAGTATGAGCACTGGGACAATTTGAAAAACTCGTATACTCGTTGTCGTATACTCGGATCTGAAGTTCGCTTAGAGCGATGCATGACGGGACTCTGTAGGTTTTGTCTCAGCGCTGTTCAGTACCTTACAAGAGAAAATGATTTTCTCTTGGTACCTTACTATAGCTACGCATGCCGTTTTACATTTTACCAATTAACGCTAGCTTGGAACCTAATATCTCTAGTTCACCGAATCAAACGTTTTAATCAAATATAGGCCTAAATAACGGTCTTAATTGGACGAAAGTTTTGTCTGACAGTCTATTCTGGCTTGCCATCAGTATTTCGACCATTGTGTTTTATTAGCCTGTGAACAGGCTCTCCAAGTGGAAGGGGAGGGGGAATGAAAGGGAGGGGGATTCGTTCATAGTTAGAACCATAATGTTCTTCTGGGCATTAGCAGTAGAAAGAGAGGAGAAAAACACAAATGCTCTGACACTGATGGGATTCGATCCCATGACCCTCTGAACTGATCACCGATGCTCTTCCTAGCTGTGTTGCGAAGCCAGACAGGAAGCAGGCGGTGGGTAATGCATCCTAACCCTAGCATTGTCATATAGTTCATAGTTAGGCTGAGTTTCTTTGATGGTTGGCACATCTACCAAAAGAAAGGTCTCGTGGCTCGACAAAAGTCTTTGTAAATACTATAATGCGCATGATCGGCGACGTAAGCTATACCTCAAAGCTTTGTGTTCATCTTGCTGGTTTTTTTTTTTGTGTCTTTAAAAACACAGGTTTTTATATTTTGTTTAGAAAACCTCCTTAAATGTGACCTAAGTTGATTAAATCACCTCGGATAGAGTAAGGCCTAGTTCAAACGCCGTACTTTCCAAGATCCGATCTTAATTACTTCAAATTAAAGAAGCCGCCTCATTATCTATTGTTTCAAATGAGAACGGCTCGTCTGAACTATTAGGCCTAACTAGGTCCATTTGAATGTTTACCGCGTCAAACTAATTGTTTCTGTTTTACGGATTATTTATGAAAAACTCTATGTACTAACTATATTTAACATTTAGACTACGAGTTCGAGTTTTCTATGAATCAATAGTCAATGAGGTGTGTAGCGCCAAATATTTGACTATTTCAACTCATAGAAAACGAGAACGAGTAGTCTAATTGTTTATAGTAGAAACCAACTAGCATAGAGTGATTCCAACAAACCTGGGCACTACTAATTAGCTGTCAGTGTTTATTAGATGCAAAGAAACAAAAGAAAACAAAAGAGTGAGTGTCTAATAGTGTGTATTGGTGTTAGTAGTTAGTAATGTCCAGGTTTATTGAAATCACTCTATCACGAATCCTGCAATCTGATTGGCTAATGTACTCACTATCAATTGCGTGATAGATAGTGAGTAGCGAAAAGCCGGCGTTTTGAACAAAAACAATGCGAAAAATCAATAAATTTTGCGGGTATAAATCGAAGGTAGTAGAGTGATTCCAATAAACCTGAGCATTACTAACTACACCAATATAAACTATTAGACACTCACTCTTTTGTTTTCTTTTGTTTCTTTGCATCTAATAAACACTGACAGCTAATTAGTGGTGCCCAGGTTTATTGGAATCACTCTAGTATGTTTGTTGGTTTCTACTAATACTGTATGTTAAGGTTCTTGAATAGGCACTTGAACTACTGCATATCTTGCTTGTTCGTAAGGAGGCGGGTGCTTTGCGTAGCGCCATGCATTCGTGTCGAAGTCTGCTAGTTCCACATAGTTGGGTTCCTTTCCTATCGTCGTTTCCTGCAAGTACAAGGTTGTAGAACATTTAGGAAATCCTGAGAATTGTGGAAGCTAGAAAACGTTAACGTTCACATCAACTATGAAGTAACTATACCTCCTTGACTGACGGCTCGGTAAGTAGTATATCACATACCACACAATTGAATAATACTTTTTGCACGCTCTGATTGGTTAGCCAATCTTGGAATACCTCTGATTAGTATACCACACAATTGCAAGTCAATAATACTTTTTTGCGCGCTATGATTGGCTACTATACTCTATCTTGGAATACCTTTGATTAGTATATCACACAAGTGAACAGTACTTTTTGCGCGCTCTGATTGGCTACGCTATCTTAAAACACTCTTGATTAGTATACCACACAAGTGACTAGCGGAATATAGCTAATTGCATAATCGTTGTCGCGTTGAAAATCATAAATCATAGAAGCTGAGACCGCAAGGATGGATGGGAAATCAGTTCATGACCTGCATTACATAAATATATATTCAATGTTCTCGTAATTTTGAAGGTATTTCCCAGAATTCCTTTTGGTCATAACTTTCATGATTTTCAACCCGACAACGATTATGCAATTAGCTATATATTGATGTCGCTGCTACGCGTCTCTAGGTCCACCACTAGTCACTTTGGGGAACAATTGTTAAAATATCTTAAACTTTACCTTTGTTGGTGTTCTATTTCTGTCGAGCGCTGCACACACGGGTTCATCGCGTTTTGTCTTGCGTAGCTTGTCAATGGTGGCGTACACTGGATATTCTTTATGTGCAATGTTAGTTACGTTCTGTTCGTTCTCCTCGCAAACTGGTGCAAATGTTTTTAGGAATGGCATTTGATTCCTTTTGCAAATCTTACTGTATTTAGGGTTTGTTTGAACAGCGACGATGCTTGCATATTGTGTTTCCTTGATCGGTGCAACAACATCTGATTGAACAATATGTAAGTCACTGGTGTGTGATTGGAGTAGAGCTTCCATGCTCGCACCCGTTGGCTCAATAAACCCGTTGGCACTGTGATGTTGGGTATTAGTTGTTCCATTATAGCAGCTTGCTACCTTTGCTGTCTCTTCACCGTTACATGTGCACCCTTCACTTGGCCTTCTATCGTCACAAGCAAATCGCACTTCGTGGCCGTTTCGATTACATCCTTTTCTCGCAGATAAAATGTCTTGGATGTCTATTTCAGCATAATCGTGACTTCTTTTCATGAGACAAGATTTAGTTTTGCAGTTTACATCATTGTTAAGTGTATTGCACTCCATACTGTCAATGTTTTCTTGGTCCATGGTTTCGATCAAACTTTTTACTGGGTTAACACCATCCAAACTGTAATCAGTCCTGGTTGGTTGATGAGTGCACTGACTTGAGCTGCTGTACAAATGAACATATTTATAAATCATGTAAAACCTCATCTAAATGGCGACTAAATTATAGCTATCAGATATAATCAGATATACCTGAATGATCGAGGTACAGGATACTAACATAATAGTAAGTACTCATCATTTTGTTATAGTGCTTTTATACGTAACACTTACTTATATCC
Source organism: Actinostola sp. cb2023 (assembly GCA_033675265.1). NCBI lineage: Eukaryota > Metazoa > Cnidaria > Anthozoa > Actiniaria > Actinostolidae > Actinostola > Actinostola sp. cb2023. The sequence goes on along the minus strand of JAUJYZ010001533.1, from coordinate 117,822 downwards.
GTTGTTTTGACTTTTTGCTGCGAAAGAATAATAATAATAATAATAATATGATGATGATGCAGATGTTGCAGATGATGGTCTCTAGCTAGAGACCAAAATATTCAGTAAAACATGGCAATCAAACTGAGATATCTTCTCGTTATTTCTTTCATACTAAAACTGTATGCCCAAATCAACATTTTAAATAATATGATGATATTAATTATTGGTTGGTTGGTTGACTGGCTGGTAAATGAATGCGGAATACCATCATATTTAGGTTTCGACTACTGGAATAGCAGTTACAGAACCACTAAATGGGACACTAGTGTCGACACTAGTAGGTTAGTTAGTAGGTCGGTGGATTGATGGGATAGTGGATTGGTTGGTTGGTTGGTAGGTAGGTTGGTTACTTGATTAATCGGTGGATTGATGGGATGGTTGGTGGGTTGCTTGGTTGCTTGATGGGTCGGTGGATTGATGGGATAGTGGATTGATTGGTTGGTTGGTTGGTAGGTAGCTTGGTTACTTGATGAATCGGTGGATTGATGGGATGGTTGGTGGGTTGTTTGGTTGCTTGATGGGTTGGTGGATTGATGGGATAGTGGGTTGGTTGGTGGGTTGCTTGATGGGTTGGTGGATTGATGGGATAGTGGGTTGGTTGGTGGGTTGTTTGGTTGCTTGATGGGTTGGTGGATTGATGGGATAGTGGGTTGGTTGGTGGGTTGCTTGATGGGTTGGTGGATTGATGGGATAGTGGGTTGGTTGGTGAGTTGTTTGGTTGCTTGATGGGTTGGTGGATTGATGGGATAGTGGGTTGGTTGGTGGGTTGGTTGGTGGGTTGGTTGGTGGGTTGGTTGGTTGGTTGGTTGGTTGGTTGGTTGGTTGGTTGGTTGGTTGGTTGGTTGGTTGGTTGGTTGGTTGGTTGGTTGGTTGGTTGATGGGTTGGTTGATTGATGGGTTAGTGGGTGGGTGGGTTGGTTGTTTGATGGGTCGGTAGACTGATGGGATGGTTGTTTGGTTGCTTAATGGGTTGGTTAGTTGTTGGGTTGGTTGGTTAGTTGTTGGGTTGTTTGGTTGCTTGATGGGTTGGTTAGTTGTTGGGTTGGTTGATTGGTGGGTACGTTGCTTGATGGTTGGTGGGTTGGTGGGTTGGTTGGTTGGTTGGTTGGTTAGTTGATTGGTTGGTTGGTTGATTGGTTGGTTGGTTGGTTGGTTGGTTGATTGGTTGGTTGGTTGGTTGGTTGGTTGGTGGGTAGGTTGCTTGATGGATGGTGGGTTGGTTGCTTGATGGGTTCAGTGATGGGTTGGTTGCTAGATGGATCGGTGGGTTGCTGGGTTGGTTAGTGAGTGGGTTGGTAGATTGATGGGTTGCTTGATTGTTCTCTTACCTGATTTTTTCCTCCTCCATCCACATACTACAACTATTATACAACACGTCCCGAAAATAAGAGCGCCTAAAACTATTGCTATGACTACTACATAGAATGGCTTGCTTGGCTTGTTGATGGAGCTCGATGTCGGTGTAACCCTTTTGCTGGCTGTTCAAAAAAGATGGACAAAGTTGCTGTAAAACAAATACCCTGCACTAATATCAGTATTAATGGTTTGTTGAGTTACCTAGATATATGTCAGGTTGGGATTGGATAGTACTAGGTGATGCAAATGTAAATCCTACGAACAAAAAAAAAACACCATAAAGACAAAGAATATGACGGATCAAGAAAGAAACAATCAAGCAAGAAAACAAACACACATTTAAATTTTAAAGAAGATAAAAATAGTGAACACTAAAAGTATTATTATATACATATTAATGTATTGCATATATAACGAGAATTCTTTACTCGTAAACCTTTCGATTTCGAATATATTTATGTAACTATGCTTTATTTCACATGTGATACGTCCATTCAACATCGCGTACAGCGCGCACTTTCCACATTTGTAACATATAACCAGTAAGCATCGAGAATTGAAATATCCAGCCAATCAGAGATCCATAAACAAAACATTTGATTGGCTTTCCCGGTCGAGAGACGATGGTGAATTGTGTGTCTTTATTAAATGGCTGAATAATTCGTCTCTAGAGAAGCCCGGCCGTACAGAGGCAAACAAAAACACATTTAGCAAAACTTCTAGCTAGAAACCTTGCATTATTGAAAGAGGAGAAAACGAAGAGCAGGACACAGCACTAGCTATAGCGACCTCCAAGCGACCTAAATGATTTTGATAAATATTCCGGCAATAGGTTTGGCGTCCACTCGTATTGAAGTCAAGACCTTGGAGAGTCGAAACAACTTTTAATTGAAGTTTCAACAGCCAAGTAAGTAAGAAAGAACATATGAAACTACAAAATGAGAAAATATATTTTGCTGCAAAAAAAGCATAAACAATCTCCTGACAAAAATCGAGCAGGGCCGGACGGCTTTTTCCGGACCGGGTACGTCAACACGTCCGGCCCTTACCACGTGACGTTTTCCCAATGGTTTTATTAAGAGCGCGCGAGCAGGGCCGTACGAGTCATATGATAAGGGTTTGCATGTATGTACGCCGCACTTTCTATGAAGTAACCTCTCTATATATTGCATACCTGTTGATAGTGTTGTTGACGGTGTGACAGTAGTTGGTTCAAATCTGGCCAATAGTTCTCTACAAACTATTTCTATCTGCTTGCAAACTATAAATGAATTCAAGTTATAATGTTATCAGTTTTCTTTCACTCGTAAGTTTATGTTTTTCGTCGGTTTTATTGATGAGTTTGTGAAAATTTTGCAAGGAATTCGCCAACCGTAGAAATTAGAATAATTGTTAAATAGAACACGTTGCTAGCTATAGGTACCTCTTTTATACTCGCAGATCCGAGCTCTTGGTATATCTTTTCTTAGACTGTTAAACAGTCCATGAGATCCTCTTGGCCAGTTCTTTGCCATGGTAACGTACCTTTTGTAAGCTACTGACTCAGGCTCGCCCGCCTGCCATTTATTTAATGTTAATGAGTGGTTACTAAGCCATCTCCAGGCCCCTGTGAGGTTAGTCAAGCCAATATGCCACTCGTCCATATCTGTTCGGTTTTGAATCTTTCTATTTATGAGAGACCATTCTTGTTCTGTTTCGATGGAAACCAAGTCCCCGCCATTGCTGAGGCAGTGCTGGCGACTTTTATGCCATGGTTTTACGCCCACATGAAATGTGTAGCAAGAGCAGGAAAGCGCACCTGACAGATAGATGTATTACTTAGTTAAAGATATCTGATAAGAACACATTACGGTACTTATTATTTAATTCTCGTACACTTTACAGGGCTGTGATCTAATATCTAATATCTAATAATAATAATAATAATAATAATAATAATAATAATAATAATAATAATAATAATAATAATAATAATAATAATAATAATAATAATAATAATAATAATAATAATGGGAACTTTATTTCGATTCATGTATTTTTCCACAAACAATTGCAAATCTCACTACATGTAGGTAATTTACAATTGACTACTTGAACTCGAAAATATAACTAACAAAAATAAAATATAATGAGTTTGTTCGTTTCTTCAAACCAAAACATTTTTATTTTAAAACCAAGCTTTCGGACACATGGTCCATCTTCAGGGTGTAAAATGGTAGTAATTCGTCAAAACTAACGGCTATTACGTTGTAAACAAATAGCGCGCGCAAACAAAAAAGACAATATGCGCAAGGAAACTAACAAGTGATCAGAATGTGTAATGTAAAAAGGAGACGACAGATTAAAATTTCCTAAATAGAGCAGTGTAATTTTGTGGCAAAATTCTGCCAGTGTCTCTGATCACTTGTTAGTTTCCTTGCTCGCACATATTGTCTTTTTTGTTTGCGCGCGCTATATTAATTGTTTACAACGTAATAGCCGTTAGTTTTGACGAATTACTACCATTTTACACCCTGAAGATGGACCATGTGTCCGAAAGCTTGGTTTTAAAATAAAAATGTTTTGGTTGAAGAAACGAACAAACTCATTATGTCTACACCAACCAGCAAAGAATTACTTGATCTAAAACGAAAATAGTAACATAAATAGAAAAAATAATAATAATAATAATAATAATAATAAATAATAATAAAAAAAAAAAAAAAAAAAAAAAAAAAAAAAAAAAAAAAAAAATAATAATAAATAATAATAATAATAATAATAATAATAATAATAATAATAATAATAATAATAATAATAATAATAATAATAATAATAATAATAATAATAATAATAATGATAATAATGAAAACTTATATAGCGCCCATATCCTATAGCCCATAGGCGCTTTACAGTAATATAAAATAAATAGAGGATATTACATGGGCGCGCGGAGATACGAATTTTATCTTCGAGTGTTGATAGTCTCTCGGCACGAGTGAGCGCAGCGAATTTTCTCTACTTCTCTGTCTTCTCAAGAATTTTCTTGAGTACTAGTTTTAGGTCGTAGTGAGTTTTTTTGTTTTCCTCTCCTTCAATTAATTTGTCGACATCGCTATCAGTAACATTGAGAAATCTTCCTGCGTCTTGCTTAATTTCTTCTCCTTCAATTTGTGGTAGGAGACTAATATCGAAATATGGTATTTATTAAAAAGATCATGACAGTTGTCCTTCAAGGTTGTTTTTGCTGCCATTTGATCTTCAGAAAAAACAAATTCGCGCCGAAGAAACCATTAAAGTGTGATTGGCTGAGAAGAGGGTGATATCTTCACATGTGAAGGTTAAAAATGATATAATAAGCAGGGTAAGCATATCTTCACTCTACGATATCTATTTAATTATAATAAGTGAAAATAGGAGGTATCTATCCTAATAAATAATCTAATATCATCATTTCATGAACTGGCTATATATTTTTCCAATTCTAATAAACAATCTGAAAATATCATTTCATGAACTGGTATATAATAATCTTCCATATTCTAATAAATAATCTAATATCTCCATCATTTCATGAACTGGCTATATATACCAGTTTTCCATATTCTAATAAACAATCTAATATCTCCATCATTTCATGAACTGGCTATATACCAGTTTTCCATATTTTCCATTTGACCTCTGTTAGGAATGCAATGTCTTGCATGATGTGGTTAAGAATTGAAGTCTGAATTAGAAAAACCATTTAATGGTCGATAAACAGACATCATGTCCAAGCTACAAGAGTTGCACTTCATTTAATAGAAAGTTTTATCAATAAAGTCAAGTATGTTTTGTTACCAATCGATTTAGTCTGAGCCCACAATTACAAGTTTAAATTAAATATAATTCTCATAAACGGCAACATTACGGGTGCCAATTGCAATTTTGACATCAATTTCTGTTTCAGTTTTCGTTCTTAAAAAAAAAGAAGACATTAAAAAATAATTTATACGATGTTTTAAACAGTCAGCACAACTTCATTTATAACCAAACCGAGATGCCGACATATTAGTTACCATTACGTGCAAGTATGACTCGGTCATATACAATGCTAAATTGAAGAATCGTTGTCGGGTTCAAACTCATAGAACATAGAAGCTGAGACCGCTAGGATGTATGGGTAAGCGGTAAATCAGCTAAGTTTTATGTAGTCAGAGGAAACTTTTGGTGCTTATTGAAAGAAATGATCTCTCTAAGCAAAATTCTACACATATTGGGGAAATAAATTACGAATAAGCGACGTTATTTGACTCATTTACCGCTTTCCCAGGTATCCCTTGCGGTATTAGCAGCCTATTTTCTATGATTTTGAACCCGACAACGATTCTTCGATCAATTTAGTGTATACCAAAAGTCTTATAGCTTGTGGTAAAACATAGTGCAAAACATTCGCGTTTTATATGATGTTGGACTGCTGAATTTCCAAATTTGAAGTTTGAAAGTATCCATAACTGACAGTCCAATAATGATCTTAGAAATCCTATATTACGCCAATACTGACTGAATGAGGCTTGATCAAAACGTTAAAGCGTAGTACTAGGCTGTCAAAAGCTGTTTCAGTGAAATAAGTTAAGCCCTTAAAGGTCTACTCTTGAGAGACATTTAGAATTCATAATACCGCACAATCTAAGGAAATCCCTCGACTGATCCACTTATGTATTCTGTTTTGTACTTTATCTATATATTTAATTCGTCCATTGTGATCAGCTGCGCGGTTAATAAAACTGTAAATAAAACTTAGACAAAAACTGATGTAAAAAAACACGTTTGGTTGTATTTCTTGCTGAAGAAAAGACAGCCAAGACAAGACAGTCTCTTGTGAAGAAACATACCATTGTAAATCATACATAAGGTGTATCATTGTACTTCATATAAATTGTATCGTTTTGGTAATTCATTCTCAAGATGAAGAACAATTCATGCCAACAAGGACACCCTTGTCATTATCATTATTATTTTAACACCAACCGAACTTCATTAGAAATATGGCGGGAAAGAATGGCCATTGACTGAGTAAAATACTACGTTTGAATTGCAAAGTTTCTTCACAAGTTTCGCCGTCTATAAAGCAGTCTAAATACATTTGGTTTTATGCAATAATTGTTGGTTTCTCACCACCGCCATCGTACGTGCAGGCAGGCATACCGTAGTACAATATGCAAGAGATTATGTTATATATGTGAAATGGAAGCTACTCGTTACTGAAGAGTCTGTTCCCTAATGAGGCCAAACATGATTTGTTTTTACTGTTTATTTACCTAAACAGTTGTATACGTTCTAGTGAAAAATCACACAATAAAACTTTATTGTTTAAAAAAGTGAATGCGATCGAATCAATAATCTGCGGGTCTACGGGTAATGTTTTATTTTATGATATAAAGAGCGTGTGGTCGTTGGTCGTTTTCTACTGCCGACAAAAACCACGGCGGGCGATTTGGAGCCTTAATTGAAGACTCAATACTTTGAGAGATAATTATTTGGTCAAATTTGACAACGTTGTGTTTGCGTTTCTCCGTGAAAAGAATTGAACGAGAAGACTATCGTTGAGTTCTGTCGTCTTTCTCTCGTAAAGCTAGAACGAAATTTATCTTTTATCAGATTCTAATCTTCGCATTAATTCTAGATGAATATGAAGATCTGCGGATTTTCTGCTATGAAGCCAGCAAAATGAAATTTGAGATTTGAATGTAATTACAAGATTTCTCTGGTTCGATTTTCCCCCCGAAAAATATATTTAAAAATATCTACGGTAGAACTAAATTAAATAAATATTTATGACTATAATTTAGAAGTCTACAAGGAAGAAAATACCGATAGAAATATCGTTGATTCTAATATTGAAGAAGCACTAGGTGCTAAGATCAAACTCGGCTTAATTGTTTGTTTTTCTGCTCCCGTCGCGAAGAACAAAAACTAAATACATATTTGTTCATCTTTAATGACGCCCAGCCTAAAAGAACCAGAAAAATGCTTCTTTTCATTTGGTGTAATAGACTGTAAAATCAGAAAGTGTTTTTTTATTTATTCAATATAATTCACTTGTAAAATATGATCAATTATTCAGCCTTTGCATTTTATTCTTTTTCAGATTTAAATGTTTTACTAAGCATAAAAATGAAGAATTCAACTGACTTTGTAGGCTGCATTACCAAAAAGAAGAATGCCGGCCTTCATTACGAGAAGCTTCACAAACTTGCCGACAGCGTTCTTGAAATGAATGGAAAAGAGAGAAGAGCGGCGCGTTAGGTGAATGTGTATAAATAAAGTCACTTACCTGATGTTAAGTAAGAAAGAATGACTGATAAACTCATCAAGTACAACACCATCATAATTGTAGAGCTGCAGTGTTGGCTAAAAACGATGAATGTGAGTAAGCGAACTCGTTAGACGAAAGCTGAATTGTAGTCTGATAACGATGCTACGACATGACAGTCACAACTACCTCAAGCGGAAGCAAATGTCGGTTTATTTTCGTCGCCAAAAACCTTGTATATCAATTAGTTTCCCTTATCGTCAGACCTCACTTTAGTTGATTTTGCGCTGTGATAATATCCATGTAACTGGTCCCTTCCTCTCTGAATATAATACTCATTATAGCATGCCTTCAATAGTTGTCTCTGAAAATGAGACACGGAAATTGAGATTTATTTCGCACTCACTTACGTGAAGACAAAGGGTGTACTACGCAGGGCGAGAAGTGATAGAGTAATTGGATAGTTTAGAATGGCGTTGCCTTAAGAGCCGGTTAAGTACATTAAGTCTTCAACGTAAGGCCTACTTCAAATTGAAACTACAAATCAAAGAACTGTAATCCGCGCCTATTTATTGAGTATTTACAGCTATAGGCATACTGGCCTTACAACACTGATATGAGAATGCATGACTGTCTTGGGAAGGCTGTGGTTGATGGAAAACGTCAATTAAAAGTAAATTTCAAAGAGAACTAACGTCAACAGTGGGATTTGGGTTATTATTTGCAAATATTTTGTTCTAAATTGTCCATTTTCTCTAATCTTGTAGTTATTTACCATATTTAACTACTGATGAACAGCAGCGGTTACACTGAGTTGCACCACTACCACGTTTCATGATCATCAAAACGCATGAATCAAAGTCTTATTTTTATTCGAGAAAAAGAGATTGAAGTTCATCAAATAATAAACAAGTAAGCAAGCAAGCAAGCAAGCAAGCAAGCAAGCACGCAAGTGAAAACAAAACTATCAGACAGTCAGAGAAATAGACAAAGAGAACTGGTCCTAGGTTGACTAGAAGAAAGACAAATTTGTGTATATGGAAATGTCATGCGACCAAGTGAAATGAAACACGTAAAATAGGAATAAATTTGCTAGAGAATAGAAGACTAGCTACAGGATATATTCATTGTCTTCTATAAATGCCATTCAGGAAATGCGCCATCCTATTTATAACCACCCTCGCTTCTTTCGCATTAGATCGATGGGATATATGATCTCAGGGGCATGCGCAAACTAGTATTATCCAAGGTTAATACCACCTGTTTTGGCCTCCATTCTTTCCGATATATACACCTATTCCAAATATCGTTGTCCGGGCCGAAAGCAACAAGCAACAAGCTGACGACCGCAAAGGACTTTGCGAATCTCCTAATTAATTTATTTATCCGTGGTATTTGAGTAAATATCCCTACGGACGTTGAATAGCAATCATTTGGAACTATTCGGCCATTTGAAAATGCGTGTTGTCAAAATGTCTACGGATGAATACATGAATAAGGAGGAAGTCCCAAAGTCCTTTGCGGTCGTCAGCTTGTTGCTTGTTGCTTTCGGCCCGGACAACGATTTTTGGAATAGGTGTATATGGCAACTAAATATAATTATTGGAATGACCAGCTTATAAGAGAGGCTCCCAACCTTAGCTCTTTCATTGGGGTGATTCACGCGCAAATTTATGCGTCTTCTAGTGTTTCATATTCACAGTGTATACTTACTTATAAATTTATCTTATATATTATATATCGTCACTAAGTTCTGGTTTTTGGTATTATTTAGATTTAATCTCCCTTCGGAAAAACTAGCATTTTGTTTGCTACTCTAGAAACCCAAAGTAAAATAAAGTTTATACACCTATTTCAATAAACGTTCATCATGGCCGATCTGAAATGGATGATCTGAGACCAAGAGGAATTGTGGGTACGAGCTGCAGTTTTTAAATTTACACCATAGATCTCATAAGAAATTTTGACACTGGCAATTTCATACGAATTACTATAAACCACCCACAATTCCTCTCGGTCTCAGATCATCCATTTCAGATCATCCTGATGATCAACGTTTATTGAAATAGGTGTATATTATGTACTGCATACTAGCAGGTTTCGTTGTATAGAAATCAAATGACGTGTGTAGAATCAGAATTGAACATATATGGCTTTTATACACTGTATTCAATTTTCTGTCAACACACGGCTTGGTTGATTTTGCTTAATGAACAATGATCAACAAATTGACTTCTCTGCTAGATTTTCTACCAAACTAGAGCGGAAACTCTTCCATTGGGGACATATCTCTAGGTCACTAGGCGAGTCTCTTGTAATCTCAGATCAGCGTAATCGGTGGACTGACTTGCTCCTTGGCCAACAGACTTTTTGTCCACAGTGAAGTCTGCAAGTTCAGCGTATACAACACTAGTGGTATTTGCCTGCATTCCATTCAAAGTATATCGTAATTAGAATAAAGGACCCTAAAAATGTATTGTTCTACTTATCAGCTATGAACTCACTTAATTATCACGATGAGATCACGATTAATTTACATCACGATCACGACGTGTACACGTTAGTCACGCTTACAAAACGATCACATCACGATCGATCACGGACTGTAATACTTTGTTAGGTAGAGAGTCGTTTTCGTATGAGTGGGAAACCTACGGTACGGAGTTACGGTTACGGTACGGAATCGAACACATTGTATTCAACCAATCACAGCGCACGAAATCATTTCTCAACCAATCAGAATGATTGATACCGCACGATGATGGCGCGATACGGTCACTGCACGGTACGAACCGTACCATAGCTACTTCCCACTCATACGAAAACGACTCTATATACGATCAAGGAATGGTTACATCACGATCACTACATGTACAAGGTCACGCTTACATAACGATCACATCACGATCACCACATGTACAAGGTCACGCTTACATAACGATCACATCACGATCACCACATGTACAAGGTCACGCTTACATAACGATCACATCACGATCACCACATGTACAAGGTCACGCTTACATAAAGATCACATCACGATCACCACATGTACAAGGTCACGCTTACATAACGATCACATCACGATCACCACATGTACAAGGTCACGCTTACATAACGATCACATCACGATCACGGACTGAAATACTTTGTTAGGTATTATGGTTACATCACGATCACCACATGTACAAGGTCACGCTTACATAACGATCACATCACGATCACCACATGTACAAGGTCACGCTTACATAAAGATCACATCACGATCACGGACTGAAATACTTTGTTAGGTATTATGGTTGCATCACGATCACTACATGTACAAGGTCACGCTTTCATAACGATCACATCACGATCACCACATGTACAAGGTCACGCTTACATAACGATCACATCACGATCACCACATGTACAAGGTCACGCTTACATAAAGATCACATCACGATCACGGACTGAAATACTTTGTTAGGTATTATGGTTGCATCACGATCACTACATGTACAAGGTCACGCTTTCATAACGATCACATCACGATCACGGACTGAAATACTTTGTTAGGTATATACGATCAAGGAATGGTTACATCACGATCACCACATGTACAAGGTCACGCTTACATAAAGATCACATCACGATCACGGACTGAAATACTTTGTTAGGTATTATGGTTGCATCACGATCACTACATGTACAAGGTCACGCTTTCATAACGATCACATCACGATCACGGACTGAAATACTTTGTTAGGTATATACGATCAAGGAATGGTTACGTCACGATCACCACATGTACAAGGTCACGCTTACATAACGATCACATCACGATCACGGACTGAAATACTTTGTTAGGTATATACGATCAAGGAATGGTTACATCACGATCACTACATGTACAAGGTCACGCTTACATAACGATCACATCACGATCACCACATGTACAAGGTCACGCTTACATAACGATCACATCACGATCACGGGCTGAAATACTTTGTTAGGTATATATACGATCAAGGAATGGTTACATGACGATCACTACATGTACAAGGTCACGCTTACATAACGATCACATCACGATCACGGACTGAAATACTTTGTTAGGTATTATGGCTACATCATGATCACCACATGTACAAGGTCACGCTTACATAACGATCACATCACGATCACGGACTGAAATACTTTGTTAGGTATATATACGATCAAGGAATGGTTACATCACGATCACCACATGTACAAGGTCACGCTTACATAACGATCACATCACGATCACCACATGTGAAAGGTCACGCTTACATAACGATCACATCACGATCACGGACTGAAATACTTTGTTAAGTATATACGATCAAGGAATGGTTACATCACGATCACCACATGTACAAGGTCACGCTTACATAACGATAACATCACGATCACCACATGTGAAAGGTCACGCTTACATAACGATCACATCACGATCACGGACTGAAATACTTTGTTAAGTATATACGATCAAGGAATGGTTACATCACGATCACCACATGTACAAGGTCACGCTTACATAACGATAACATCACGATCACCACATGTGAAAGGTCACGCTTACATAACGATCACATCACGATCACGGACTGAAATACTTTGTTAAGTATATACGATCAAGGAATGGTTACATCACGATCACCACATGTACAAGGTCACGCTTACATAACGATCACATCACGATCACTACATGTACAAGGTCACGCTTGCATAACGATCACATCACGATCACGGACTGAAATACTTTGTTAGGTATATATACGATCAAGGAATGGTTACATCACGATCACCACATGTACAAGGTCACGCTTACATAACGATCACATCACGATCACCACATGTACAAGGTCACGCTTACATAACGATCACATCACGATCACCACATGTACAAGGTCACGCTTACATAACGATCACATCACGATCACGGACTGAAATACTTTGTTAGGTATAAACGATCAAGGAATGGTTACATCACGATCACTACATGTACAAGGTCACGCATACATAACGATCACATCACGATCACGGACTGAAATACTTTGTTAGGTATTATGGTTACATCACGATCACCACATGTACAAGGTCACGCTTACATAACGATCACATCACGATCACGGACTGAAATACTT